>CM077256.1:3843013-3918013 GCA_039654775.1 Spinibarbus caldwelli
AATCAATCAATCAATCAATCAATCAATCAATCAATCAATCAACCAATCAATCAATCAAACAAACAAACAAACATACAAACAAACAATAAAACAAAACAAAACAAAACAAAACAAAACAACACAAAACAAAACAAAATATAATAATCTAAAGTTTTAAAAGTAATGTCTCAAATTGTGGACAGATTTACCAAGATGTAAAGTCTGCAATCAATCAATCAATCAATCAATCAAATAAATAAATAAATAAATAACTGGGTTTAATTTCAGTATGAACAATTTAATTTCTTTCTCAGGAATTTTACGAGAAATATCCAAGACAAAGTTAACACCTAAATGAAATACAGCTACAAGCTTCAGTAGGTTTCCTGAGCCTTGAAAGAGTAACGTCTGAGAAAGCTTTCCTTCATCTGTCCGTCTCACTCTTTCTCACACACTCTCTTTCTCCTCAGAAACATTCATCTAATTTCTCCTTACCATTGTACAGTGAGTTTAAAAAGTTAGGACTTCAAAAGCACGAAGGCAGGGGCCTATCACTGCGGAGAGAATTAGCAAGGAAATTGTGAGAATTTGGAGGAGGAGAAACGTAATTGGCAGGTTTTTACCTCCTTGACTTGCTAGCGAGTATCAGACGGACGGTCTGGATGAAAAGAAGCCTTGTAATAAGTAATGCTGATGTTCAGATAGTCTCTCATCTTTGTGATTAAACACAGGCACAGGAGTGTGTGAGAGAGGAGCGCTCATTAACTGACAGGTTTAAAGGGACACACACCTCACACACACTAAAACATGCAAAAGCAGCAGTAATGAGGAGCTCTTGATGAAATACAGCCAAGAACAAATCTTTTGCAGCCGACGTGGGTGACATGCCATTGCCACCCTCAGTTAGCTTCATACGTCATCTATAGTTTGAAGTATGGTGAGTGCTATGACTATATGTTGAGTTATCGCTGTTACCATGACTTTCAGTTATGATCTTGTGAGTGATATACAACTATGATGTAAGATTTTCATCATACCGCTCATTCCTTTTTGATACATCACTGAAAATCATCTTTCAAATATTGGATTGAAAAATGTTATTAGATTTTCATGATTTTCAAATCATGTTCCTTTGCTAAAGAACCTTGTTAACTGTCTTTTTAACTTTCAAAATAAAATGCATTTAAAAAAAAATACTTGCTCAATAAACTTAAACTTGATTAAGGTTTGTACAAGACTAGAACAAGTTCATTCAAGCAAACAATTTTTGTTGAACAAAGTTCTTGTATGGAAACCTGTGGAAGCTTATTTCCGCCGTGGAATAAGAAATAATTGTGAATTTTTCTATTCTGACTTTTTTCCTAAAATTGAGAGTTGACATCACAATTTTTTTTTTTTTTTTAAATTCCATGGTGGAAATAAGCTACCAATTTAATTCTACATGGGTAACAATCAGATATGTTCGCATATCAAATATATATATATATATATATATATATATATATATATATATATATATATATATATATATAATATTATTATTATTATTATTATTATTATTATTATTATTTTTTTTTTTTTTTTTTTTTTTTTACTTTAAGCAAATCATAAAATGCATACCTATGTTACCAATGTAAGTCACTTTGGATAAATGTTTGACTAGCAGCAGAAATCACTGCTGTAATTTATGTAAGCATTTCTATGAAAGTGGATACCAGACGGAAATGTCCTGATCAAGCTGAAACATTTAATTTATTAAATAAACTGTATATTGACAATTTACAGAATAACAAGAAATTGTCATCTCTCAGTGAATGATTCACAGCCACTTTACACAAGGAATAAAGCTTACATGTGGGGGAAAAAAAAAAAAAAAAAACTGTGACAAAATCAGATTAATTTCTGTAATTTTAGCAAACAGGATGAAATGCTTCAGAGTAACAAAATAACTAAAACATCACAGCAATCATAAAATCCACCGCTAATACTCACTAATGTTTGTGCTGCTGTTTTCCCTCTAAAATTATGTCACTTCCTGGATGATGATGTCACCAAGAAATGGCTTTTGAATTTAAAGGGATATCACAGAAGATGGAAGGTGATATTGAGGAAACAAGAAAAACCTATCAAATGATCACCAATTAAAACAGTATTTCAAAGACAACATGCTTTGTTTAAAACATTTAGTTTATAGAAGGGAAAATGTACTGTAGAAACACCTGGAATATTTCTTAATGAATGGACAGATTTACACTTTATAAAAAGTGCAAAATTTACTGCATGTGACAAAATCTGAATTAACTGTTTGTATTCAGGTCAGTGTTATTTCAGTATCATTGAGATACTATTATAGTTTTTATTAATATTTTGAATCGGTTTTTATTTTTTATATTTTCAGTTTTCTTTTTAATTTTAGTTAAAGTGTTGTTGTTGTTTATTAAATTTAGTAATTTTGTTGTGTTTTGTCATTTTTTTTTTGTACTGTTTTTAATGGGTCTATAGTAAACTAAATTAAAATGGGAAATGTCACTGAAATAAAATGTTTTTTATTATTTAATTTCAGTTAAGTCTTTTTTTATTATTGTTATTTCAAGTAGTGGAATTATTTATGTATTTATTTAGTTAGGTAGTTAGTTTCAGTTTTAGTTACCCTGATCCAAGTCAAAATGATTATTTAATATCACCAAATCAGTCTGACTACAGTACATTGTAAAATAAATAAATAAATAAATATTTTTAATGACATTTAATTATTTATTAAATTATATTATTAATATTTTGTTTTATATTAAATTATATACATAATTATATTCATAATATTAATATTTTTTATTATATTAATAAAAGAAAATACTATTTCAGTGTTTCTACATTAAGATTTCACATTGCATTTAATGTGTACTAGTTATTTGTGAAATTTACTAGCAATTTCTGAGTGAAAACAGCTTCTACATCAATTTTTTTCAGCGTATATTAGGTCAGATAAAAGGTCTAGATCATGTAGGAATTGCTCCATAAGTTAACAACAGTACACTTTTAATGCATACAGTGCACATGCAACCAAAGAGGCAAAGGAAAGTGATTTAGGAAACGCCCAACAAATCATGTTCCTCCACGGTCTCCATTCAGCTGAAATAGAGATGGGAGTTGTGGTATCATGGTAATTCTGCAGTCAATATAAAAACACTTGCTTTTCGACTGCACTGCAGATTTGAGTTATCCATCAGGCCTCAAAAAGGCACAAACTCCCTGTCACAACACTTCCCAATGAGGGACTCTGACCGCTGCGGTCAGGTTTTTTCTGTGACGTGCTGAGTTATGATTGTTCTCAACAAGCCATTTCTCTCTCCTGCGTTCCACCGCGACCATCACAAACTACCCGCCGCGTCACCGCCGACAACAAAGCTCGGGGAAGGAATAATGTGTAGCTATTTGTTTTGCAAGGAAATGAAATATTTATCGTCAGTGAACACCTACCAGGAACAGAGAGCGGACGGGCAAAGGCTCATCTCTGGACCCTGTGGCAGTACGTCTCCTCTGGGGCAGAGAGATGGGCCTTGTTCCTGCTGGGATCCACCTCCACTTCTGAGTCTGGATTTCAAAGCCTCCGAAAACCGCAAAGGTAAGGTTCTGATGTCCCAGGTAGAGAAATAGAACGAGACGCAGGGGTCGGCTCAGTGGTTCTGGTGTCGAGTCAATTACCATCTGGGCCGAACGGATGATCTCTGTTCAACATCAACACCTCATAACAGCCGGCGTCCAGCTCATGGGTTCTGGAGCCTTGTGCTGTGACCCACATTCACTCATGCATTGCCAGTTCATTGCATGCTGGGATTTAGCAATTCTAATACTATAACAATTCTCTTACCACTTTTGAGGGAGTCATTGGACCTAATTTAATGTATATAAGCTTAGAGGTTTTTGAATAAAAAAAGTCTCTTCTGCTCACCAAAGCCACATTTATTTGATCAAAATACAGTAAAAACAGGAATATTGTGAAAAATTATTACCATTTAAAATATACCATACAGGTGCATCTCAATAAATTAGAATGTTGTGGAAAAGTTCATTTATTTCAGTAATTCAACTCAAATTGTGAAACTCGTGTATTAAATAAATCCAGTGCACACAGACTGAAGCAGTTTAAGTCTTTGTTTCTTTTAATTGTGATGATTTTGGCTCACATTTAACAAAAACCCACCAATCTAAACAAATTAGAATACTTCATAAGACCAATAAAAACATTTTTAGTGAATTGTTGGCCTTCTGGAAAGTATGTTCATTTACTGTATATGTACTCAATACTTGGTAGGGGCTCCTTTTGCTTTAATTACTGCCTCAATTCGGCGTGGCATGGAGGTGATCAGTTTGTGGCACTGCTGAGGTGGTATGGAAGCCCAGGTTTCTTTGACAGTGGCCTTCAGCTCATCTGCATTTTTGGTCTCTTGTTTCTCATTTTCCTCTTGACAATACCCCATAGATTCTCTATGGGGTTCAGGTCTGGTGAGTTTGCTGGCCAGTCAAGCACACCAACACCATGGTCATTTAACCAACTTTTGGTGCTTTTGGCAGTGTGGGCAGGTGCCAAATCCTGCTGGAAAATGAAATCAGCATCTTTAAAAAGCTGGTCAGCAGAAGGAAGCATGAAGTACTCCAAAATTTCATGGTAAACGGGTGCAGTGACTTTGGTTTTCAAAAAACACAATGGACCAACACCAGCAGATGACATTGCACCCCAAATCATCACAGACTGTGGAAACTTAACACTGGACTTCAAGCAACTTGGGCTATGAGCTTCTCCACCCTTCCTCCAGACTCTAGGACCTTGGTTTCCAAATGAAATACAAAACTTGTATATACTATGGATGCCTGTTTCTGCCACTGAACAAATAATAAAAGGTAATTGCGACTTTTTTTCTCACAATTGCCTGATACAAACTTGCAATTCTGACTTTTTTTCTCAGAATTGTGAGATATATACTCACAATTGTGAGAAATGAAGTCAGAATTGTGAGATATATTCTGGCAATTCTGACTTTTTTCTCAAAATTGTGTTATATAAACTCGCAATTGCGCGTTATGAAGTCACAATTGTGAGATATAAACTCGCAATTCTGAGAAATTAAGTCAGAACTGGACTTTATAACTCGCAATTGCAAGTTTATATCTCACAATTCTAAGAAAAAAGTCAGAATTGCAAGAGACGAAGTTCATATTTCGCAATTCCGACTTTATTTCTCGCAATTCTGACTTTATAACTCGCAATTGTGAGTTTATATCTCACAATTCTTAGAAAAAAAGTCAGAATTGCGAGATAAAAAGTCACAGTTACCTTTTTAATTTTTTATTCAGTGGTGGAAACGGGCTTCCATAAGAGACAAATGTCATTATTGCTCAGTTACAGTTTTTTTTTTTTAGGTTCTGAATTACTAATTCCAAAACTTAAGCTTGATGCAAAATTTTAATTTATGCATCAAATAAAATTGACAGTAATGCGATATAACCGAAAAAGCAGAGAAAGCAAAAAAAGAAAAAAATACAATGTTAAATGTAAAATGCTTCATATGACTGTAAAACAGAAAAAAACCAACAAAAAAAAAAAAAAAAAAAAAAAAAAAACCTATGCTTTGCATTTTTTACATCATGAAGATATGCTTCTGCTGTTATAATGTGACAGTATAACCTGAGGGAATCGGCTTCAAATATTTAAAAACATTTTATTTAAAAAAAGGCAAAAGGAAAGGCAAGACTGATGTGGCATGTGAAAACGATAGCGAATATCTCAAGGAGAGAAGATGAACTGGAGTATTTTGAATTTGACATGAGGAAACCACAAACACGCTTTTGTGGATTTACTGACGGTGTCATTGAGATGCTCCTGTAATAGTCTGCAGAAGCAAAGATGAATCTTTTAAAACCATCTAGACAAAATAATCCAAGGCAAATACACCATTATTAATGTTTAAGACTGTCACCGGATCCATCTTTCAGCATGACGTGCAAGCATTAGCGCAGATACGGCCTTCAAAAAATACAGCATTAATCCATATTTTGATTTGGTTTTAGGCTCTCAGAAGGTCTGGGTCAGGCCAATGTAAGCAGCTCTGGGTAAATCTGTATGTCAGAGCAGCCGTGTAAGTCCAAGGCCACAGAACTGACATTTGATGTACGTTTAGAGATTTGTACGGACTTCTGGTCCGTGGAGGTGTGGCCTGGGACTGCCTCCCATCAGTGGCCTGACCTGCTGCTCTGCCTGCTGTTAAGACATGAACCAGAGTTTGGGGTCTGGACCCCCGAGTGTCAGATGAACCCCCCAACGCCTCAGCGCTTACACACACACCTCGGGAGGAAAGTGTGTTAGCATACTTATAAATCATTCAGAATATGTCTTGAGGTGTTGAATAAGAGATTTCAACTTTCCTCCTATGTAAATGATGACCTTAGAATAGACGATTTGTCTGAAATATTACACAGGCGACTCATTTCTATAGGATACTTTCATATTTTTGTGTAACAGTGATCAGCATTGGGGTTACTTTTAAAAGTGATATGTTACATTATTGATATTTGATATTGAAAACAAAGTCTTATGGATATATTTTAAAACACATTAAAACATGTAGACTATATGCTATTTCACAATTCCATATCGACTATGTCTTTTCTTAATTTGTTTTTATGCAATAAAATTATATATATTATATATATATATACACACACACACACACACACACACACACATACATATATATATATATATATATATATATGTGTGTGTGTGTGTATATATATATATATATAACAAAATGTTAATTAATTATTTAATTTAAATATTTAATGTACTTTTAGTTTATTATTATGAATATTAATTCAAATTAAATATATAAATCTAATTTGTCAAAAATGTATACAAATGAATAGGGTATATTAATGTATACACATAATAATGTATACAATTCATAAAATAAAATATTTTTTATTTATTTATTTTTAATTCTGAAATAAACTACATTTATATTTTATTATTAAATATTATTATTATTATTAAATAATACATTAAAATTAATTAATAATATTAAGTAATAAAGTATTACTTTTCAGGACCTCAAGGTCACTTTATAAAGAAAAGGAATATGAGAAAAGGTAAACAGTGGCCTGTTTTTTAAATTTCTGAATTTATTTATTTATTTTTAAGTTGCAGTAAAACAGAAGAATGGACTGTTTTACAAGAAAAAAAAAATACTACATCAGGTTTTTCACATTAAATGTTTACATTTAAATTATTTCTTTGTAGCATTTTGTTGGCATTTCTTCAAGCAATTTCTTTGTAATTATTTGTGAAATTTACTAGCAATTACTGAGTGAAAATAGTTTTTTTTTTTTCCCATGTAGAAAAAGGAAAAGTGTAAACAGAGGGAAGAAACGGCACTACCAAAAAAAAATACAGTGAGCAAATCCAATCAATAAAGCAAAACACTGAAGTTATACAATAGCAAAAACAGACCTCATGAGAAAAAAAAAAAAAAAAAAAAACTTTACTTTTTACACTACTAGACTTTTTGGCAAAAGTAACTCACAAAAGTACTAATATTATGTTGCTAGTCATTATGATTTTTAATTTACAGATTATTACTTTTACCACCAACACTGAATGCTCCTGATCACAGGATGATTAAATAAATATGATAATGTAATCACACCTGTTAAAATCCACGTAATGAACTATTACATGGATTCCCAAGAGTTTAACTGAAACGGTTGCAGTTTTACAGCCGTTCTGACCATGTCGTTGTCCCCTCATTAATGGCCAGTGTTTCAATGAGGCATCTAGAGCCATGGAGTGCAGTGGCGGGACGTCTGGTTCTGGTTAGCCAAATTCACTGTCCAGCGAGGATCGTGAAAGTTGGAGCAGAAGTGCGCGTCGGGTAAAAAGCAGCTGCTCTCCCCAGACCTACAGGAAACGTCTGTGGGTGTTAACCTTGTCAGAAGGTGTTGGCCTGCGTGCCGTCTCTCCAACCTCTGCCAAACAGCAGGTAGAGGAGAGAACTGTAAAAGTCATTCTGCTCTCAGAGATGGTCTCAGTGCCTCTAATAGGCCAGAATAAAACATAAGCACCTTATTAAGACCAGCTTCATTACATAGGCCTGCTTTTTATGGCTGGACTGATGTGATTGCAATTACTGCTCGAATCCGAGAACACCTGGAAGCGTCGGGATGGAGGAGGGCGAAACAGCAGTTAGAGCTTTCCGAGGCTTGTTTAGTTTCAGTTTTATGGCTTTTAAAGAGAGCAGACCTGGCGTTAACCTCTAGCAAGTACATGCTATTGATCTGAAGCAGCTTGGAGAAGCCACACAAGAAATGTAAAGTAATAATTTCATGACTAAACCTCATGTTCAAAAGCAAATGAACAAAGTGAAAGCCTGGCTAACTGATATCTTTTCACTTTTCAATACATTTATACTTAATAATAAAATTTTTTTTTGAAGACACTAGCTGGAACCTCAGGATTTTCTTTGATTATCTGATCTAAAGGCATCTGTTTAAGCATAAAATTGCCAATAGATAATTGGTATTGATTTTAAATGCTTACAAACAATTATAACTAGTTTAGTTATTGATAACTAAAACTAAATAATTTTTATTTGTATTTATTTATTTATGTATTATTAAATAGAGAAATAGAGCTGAAATAAAATATAAATATTAGATTAAAATGTGAAACTTAGAAAAATAAAAAAATAAAAACTTTAGAAAAAGTAGAAATGTTTCCTTGCCACCTAACTGAAATGAATACGTTTATGGTGAAGTAATAAAATGAATAGATTATAACTATAAATATTAGATTAAATATAAATATAATTATTTTAAATCTTTAAACTAACTTAAAAATAACCTTTCAAAATTAAACGTACAAATATATAATAAATACAATAATAAAATTAATAAAAAATAAAATACTAATAAATGATAAATATAATAAATAATACTAAATGAACACTGATGACAACCAATTACGATAAGCAGTGGAAAATTTGATTTGTTTTAGTGAATCTGTTTGCTTGTTTAAAAAATAAATGATTCACCAATTTGACTGTAAAGAAAATAGCGTGGTATTTTTGAGTATTTTTTTAATAGAAAAATATTTAGCTAAAACAGCATCTCGGTTACATAGGTAACCCTCGTTACCTGAAGGAGGGAACGGAGACGTTATGTCATAGTGACTGACATAAATGAGATCCCATTTACGTCAGTCACTATGACGTAACGTTGAATGTGACTGACTGAAAGCGAAAGAAATATTGTACTAATGAAATAATCATAGTCTGATGGCTGTATATTATCTTGGTGTTACTCTGCTAGTTAAGCAGCAGGAATACAATTAAACAGTGCTAAATAAATAAATAAATAACATCACAAAAAACAGTAAAAAGTATCAGATCCTTAGATGTCTAGAAAGTAAACTTCACTGTACAAGTTCAAGGGCAAATAAACTACAAAAACAAATCGTGATGAAGAGGTGTAGAGTGTGTGTGTGTTTGAGTAAAAATAGTGAATAAACAACATGCCTGTACTCTATTCAAACTGTTTAAGCCATTATAAAGCATGAATGCTAAACCCATTAGAGAGAGAGAGAGGCAGAAGAGAATAATTGTACTTCTATTCAGGCCATGATGGTTCGTCCCCCTCCAACATCAAAGTGATCATGATTGAGTCAGTCTCATCGTGGCGTTTTTTCCCCCCTGTCGATAAATCTACCTGGAGAAATTCTTTTGAATGCACATGCATTTGATCTCGTATGCAGGCGACACGTCACAGTAGGTTTCTCCCATAGTTCATAGTCTTTCATAGCCTGCCATGTGGGCAAAACTTGATTTCTTTTGGCACCGGGGCAAAACAGCTTGTGCAGATTTCAATAGCAGTGTAGCTTAGCATGCAGGGTAGCTGCTGGAAACCCCATTTGTTGTTCAGGACAACTGTACAGTAATCCAAACGGACTCCCTCTCAGAACAATATGAGCAGTCGTCCCGCGGCGCTCAAAACCCCATCACGCAGACCCTGTTAAGCGAAGTTTTTTTTTTTTTTTTTTTTTTTTTTAACTTATTAGTGTTTCATATTAATTTGTCTTTGTATTTTATATGAAGACCTTCCGATGGCATCAGAAAAAAGATGTTGAAAGGGAATTCTCTAAGAATAAAAATATAAGCAGAATGTATTATTACATAACATTTGAATGCTTTTCTAAAGATTTAGAGTACACAGAAGTTTGTTCTGCTCATTGCCAATATATTAAAATTATACATATATTGCATATTTTGTATGCAATTATTGCATTGCAAATATATTTGAAAATGTACTCACCCTCAGGCCATCTAAGATGTAGAAGAGTTTGTTTCTTCATCAAAACAGATTTGGAGAAATTTAGCATTACATCACTTGCTCACCAATGGATCCTCTGCAGTGAATGGGTGCCGTCAGAATGAGAGTCCAAACAGCAGATAAAAACATCACAATAATCCACAAGTAATCCACACCACTCCAGTCCATCAGTTAACATCTTGTGAAGTGAAAAGCTGTGTGTTTGTAAGAAACAAATCCAACGTTGAAGTATTTTGACTTTAAACCATTGCTTCTAGCCAAAAAACGAGTCCATAATCCATAATAATGCTTCCTCCAGTGAAAACGTCCAACTTCTGCTGTCCTCTCAAATCAAAATGCACTGACATATTTGTTTAAAACTGTTTTCACTTGTAAATGGTACTTGATCTGTGCATATTTCTCTCCTGATTCAGATGAGACAACTTTTTCACTGGAGGTGTTATTATGGATTATGGACTCATATTTTAGCTGGAAACAACAGTTTGAAGTCAAAAACATACTAATGATGGATTTGTTTCTTACAAACACGCAGCTTTTCACTTCACAATATGTTAACTGATGGACTGGAGTGGTGTGGATTACTTGTGGATTATTGTGATGTTTTTACCAGCTGTTTGGACTCTCATTCTGACGGCACCCATTCACTGCAGAGGATCCATTGGTGAGCAATCCAAATCTGTTCTGATGAAGAAACAAACTCATCTACATCTAGGATGGCCTGAGGGTGAGTATATTTTCAGCAAATTTTCATTTTTTGGGTGATCTATTCCTTTAATATTTGTTTAGAGACTTGATTACACGTGTCTGTATTTTGTATTCATGTGTAAATTCATTACGCTGCAGCGAGACTCTAAATCAAACCTTCATCACAATTCACTGAGGACAACAGCAGTCTGCTTATGTGAACTGTCACATGGGTGACAGCACATCAGGATGGATTGACAGCTATAATTACACATATCACTCAAGCCACAACACCTGAAATTAAGCAGACACTCAGTAATGGGCAATCTGGACCCGATCCTGTTCTGACAATTCATTTCAATGCTGTGGCAGTTTTAAACAGAGGAGAAAAAAGGGTCATTCAATGCAACACTAACAATTATCAAATATTCAGAGCGGCTTTGAGAAACAATAAAGCATCATAACTGACAAAAAAATTTAATTTATGATAATTGCTTATTTCTTGCAATAAGTAATTATTTTATTCAGCAATAATGTATTAAATTGATCAAAAGTGAAAGTAAATACATTTATGTTACAAAAGATTTCCAATTTTTAAATAAATGCTGTAAAAAAAAAAAAAAACGTATTATTCATCAAATAATGTAATATATATATATATATATTGTAGAGTATTGTAACAGTATTGATACTGTTGTTCGACCCTGCCTGTATTTTGACTATGATTTTTGAATAAAGCCTGCATATGGATCCGCACGCCTCTCGTTCCGTTACACATACACATGCATCTCAATAAATTAGAATGTCGTGGAAAAGTTCATTTATTTCATAGTAGTTTAAGTCTTTGGTTCTTTTAATTGTGATGATTTTGGCTCACATTTAACAAAAACCCACCAATTCACTATCTCAACAAATTAGAATATGGTGACATGCCAATCAGCTAATCAACTCAAAACACCTGCAAAGGTTTCCTGAGCCTTCAAAATGATCTCTCAGTTTGGTTCACTAGGCTACACAATCATGGGGAAGACTGCTGATCTGACAGTTGTCCAGAAGACAATCGTTGACACCCTTCACAAGGAGGGTAAGCCACAAACATTCATTGCCAAAGAAGCTGGCTGTTCACAGAGTGCTGTATCCAAGCATGTTAACAGAAAGTTGAGTGGAAGGAAAAAGTGTGGAAGAAAAAGAGCCGAGCAACCAACCGAGAGAACCGCAGCCTTATGAGGATTGTCAAGCAAAATCGATTCAAGAATTTGGGTGAACTTCACAACGAATGGACTGAGACTGGGGTCATGGCATCAAGAGCCAACACACACAGACGTGTCAAGGAATTTGTGAAGCCACTCCTGAACCACAGACAACGTCAGAGGCGTCTTACCTTGGCTAATGAGAAGAAGAACTGGACTGTTGCCCAGTGGTCCAAAGTCCTCTTTTCAGAAGAGAGCAAATTTGTATTTCATGCTTGTATTTCAAGCACTTCATGCTTCCTTCTGCTGACCAGCTTTTTAAAGATGCTGATTTCATTTTCCAGCAGGATTTGGCACCTGCCCACACTGCCAAAAGCACCAAAAGTTGGTTAAATGACCATGGTGTTGGTGTACTTGACTGGCCAGCAAACTCACCAGACCTGAACCCCAAAAAACAAAAAGGTGAGGTGGTATGGAAGAAACCTGGGCTTCCATACCACCTCAGCAGTGCCACAAACTGATCACCTCCATGCCACGCCGAATTGAGGCAGTAATTAAAGCAAAAGGAGCCCCTACCAAGTATTGAGTACATATACAGTAAATGAACATACTTTCCAGAAGGCCAACAATTCACTAAAAATGTTTTTTTTTTTTTTTTTATTGGTCTTATGAAGTATTCTAATTTGTTGAGATAGTGAATAGGTGGGTTTTTGTTAAATGTGAGCCAAAATCATCACAATTAAAAGAACCAAAGACTTAAACTACTTCAGTCTGTGTGCAATGAATTTATTTAATACACGAGTTTCGCAATTTGAGTTGAATTACTGAAATAAATGAACTTTTCCACGACATTCTAATTTATTGAGATACACCTGTATATATATATATATATATATATATATATAATTACATGAAGCATATTACTTATGCTTCATATTATATATAATATGAAGCAGCACAACTGATTTCAACATTGATAAAAATAAGAAATGTTTCTTGAGCATCAAAATCAGCATATTAGAATTATTTTCGAATGATCATGTGACACTGAAGACTGGAGTAATGATGCTGAAAATTCAGCTTTGCATCAAAGGAATACATTTTAAAATATATTCAAATAGAAAAAAAATAATTTTAAATTATAATAATATTTCAAAATATTACTATTTTACTGTATTTTGATTAAATAAATACATGTTTTTTTTAATTGATTTTTATTTTTTTGAGAAATGTTTCCTGTAGGAAAAGTGGGCCCTGAACAAACAGCAAAAAAGTTCTCAGCGTGTCAGCTTTGCTCTTTTAACAAATCCAATATATTTAAATATGTTAAAAAGGTCCCTAACAGGAACCTCCAATAGATCAGTGTCCCTACAAAATATATAAGAAAAATTATTCACGAAAGCCGGGGGATATTCATTCAGACAAAATCGGGGTCGAGGGAAACAGAGAAAGCTGCAGTTCTGGGCTCAAGTTCTCTAAGCTTATTCTACTGCTGGGTATTAACCAATCAAAGATCGTTTTTTCTCTTCCTCTTCTGTCTCTCCTTACCACTTTTGGCCCGAAAAGGCTGCAGGCTCGAAAATAATCGTAATGAACAATTCAAAAAGAACAATAATGAGCCTTTTATATTCTCTGGCTAAAAAGATTGTAATAATCAGGATAATTATGTTATATTTCTCCAGGTCATCCCTCATTAAGATCAGAGGCGCGGGCTGTGAAACAGCTCGGTGTTAATTTGGTGTCCTCTTTGTAAGAACAAAGTCGTCCTGCGGTCAGGTTAGTCAGAGGACAATCAAACCCGGGCGATGATGTGGTGAAACCATCCCTGTAGGCGGACACCATCAGGAGCCATGACAGAGAACCAGAAAAAAGACACATCGAATGAAAACCGGCCGTGAAAATCAAGTGAAGAGCCCAGCGATCTGTCAGAAAGGCAGTGCTAGAGATAACACAACATAATCACTCGTGTCTTTACAAACAACAAAGTCATGGCAGACGCTGCGACACAATTAGTAATGACAGAGAAATGGTTATGCAATGCTTTTTATGTAAGATTACATGCTGATGGATGAACAGATCCAGTTCCAGAAAGTGAAATTAATTGCTGTTAAATTTTAAAGCATTCCGATGATAATGGACTGATTTGTTTGTCCTGTTACTTTATCATTATTTTGAATGATTAATTTGTGTTGTTTGCAACAGCAAGCATTACATTTACATTAGAGGAACATGTTATTATTATTATTATTATTTTTATTTTTTTTTGGAAAATACACACACTGATTAACTTAACCTTTAATCTTTTGTTTGTGATTAAAGAAACATTTGAAAGCTAAAAATATTACTCACCTTCATGTTCTTCCAAAAGGCAATTATTTTTAATCAGCTCTTGCCATACAATGAGAGTTTGTAGTAACCAGGGTTTGTCAAGCTCCACAAACACACCATAAAACTATTACTGCATTATTTTTATAAAGATATGTACTTTTAAAATGCCCCATATTCTTTGTTTTGTTTGCTTTGGGAAGGTTCAAGCTTTAATTAGGGAGGTCAGACCCCCTAAATCCCCCATAATTCACACCCTGGTCAAGAGAATGGATGGGAATTTTCTGAAAACATTGCAATTGGAAAGGCGTGACGAAATTCATTGCTGAAGGCAGGGGCGAAAAAGAGAGCGAGAACTGACCAAAACTGACCTCTGTCAGGGCCTGGCAAGACTTCAGCCTCTACCCGGCAGGGCTTCAGATACGGCTGACCCCTGAATTAATCTCTGTTCTGCCTCCATTACACGCACAGCACAACATCCTACTGATGCAATGAAAGCACTTTCTAATAATAAACTGCCTGCAAAAAGAAAAAAGCAAAATACATTGGAGGGCCATGAGTGCAGGCCTCCGATACGAAACCTTTTGACCAGCAAAATACAAACCATCTGGAAATCACAACAAAGCCACAAGACAGTGGATGAGTGATGAGATATGCAGGGAAATGATTTGTTACCATGTTACCATGTACCAATTTTGCATTTTGGGAATTTTAGTTTCAGTCAGATACTTCACAGTCATTTGCATAGAATTGTTATTTTAATATTATTTATACACTATTAATAGTATTTATTAATATTTTAAATAATCTTTTTTTCAGTTTTCCTTTTAATTTTAGTTTAGGTAATTTTATGTGCTTTTGTCATTATTTTATAATTCTATATTAAAATGTATATAAAGCATGTGTGTATGCATGCATTTATTTCAAGTTTTAAATTTTTCCATGTAATATGTATATTTTATTTTACATTGATTTTAACTACTGAAAACACTTTTTAATAGTTTTAGTTAACAATAACAACATTGTTTTACAAATTTCATACATCATATGCAAATTTAATCTCAAAATAAATATTAATTTCACATTTGCTGTACAAAATGTGCAGGGTCAGTATGCAAAGCTTGCTGGCAAAATGTTGCTTGCCAGGGCATTTTTATGCAGTTCTTAAGATATTCTGAATGATTTTAGCATGTTGTTATGTGGTTTCTTACTCAAATGAGTCCCTCTCAAGTGTCTATGATATTCTGGTTGCTAGATATGTCTTGGATCCCTCCTTCAGTGCAAGTCTAAGAGATTTTTTAGCATATTGAAAGTTATAAACACACAGAAAAGTAATGTCACACCTCTCCTCAATAAACCAGCCAATTTTGGATATAATTTATGTCCATAGCACTCAAAGTTTGCATGTCAAAGTTTGATACTTACTTACTGTTCAAATCCCTAACCCCAATTATGAACATTAGTAATTAGCTTCTACTTTGCAATTGTGATTTCTAGAGGATTGCTTGATAGTTATATGCATAACTTTGTCCCAAAAATCTGTTCATAGACATACTTGGGGGAAAAAAATGGGGGAAAAGATTGTGCATTCTGTCCAAATCCATACACCCCTGCAGGTCTAAGAGTCATTTGTTACGGCGCTTCCTCTTGGAAGACAAAGCATTCAAGCACTCAGGAACTCAACATAGCCAACGCTTCAGAGTGGTCCAGAGGGACCGAAAGGGAGGTGAGGAGGACGAGAGTTAGCCACGGGCCTGTCCAAATCCCCCCTCCACTCTTTACCCACCCCCCCACACATATGTCCCTTCCTGCCCCCCACCACCGGCTTTATCATGGAACCAAGCGCAGTACCGACTTGCCAAAATGGGAAGCTGATCAGGAGGTATGCCAGATCCTCTGCCACCTCGCCTCCACTGCTCCAAGACTCCGACTTGCTTAATTATGATTAATTGCTGCCTGGATAATCAGATACAGACTCAAAAGGTTGGAGATGACAGTCCAAGGACACGCTGAGAAAGGCAAGGTATGTGTTCATTAGGAAAAAAGTGGGTACCTCCACCACACAACCTCACCTTACTTATTTTAAGTATTCCAAATAGAATTAATTCTAAGATTATGTGAGAAGACTCCCCAGGGAGGACAGAGACTCCAGTGTGTGTATTTCCAGTCGAAACACACTTCCTCTCTCTATTTAGCTCTTTCTCGGGCTCACACCTCTTGCAGTGCTGTCAGTTTGATGATTGGGGCCGCCTTCGGAATGACTGACGGCAATAACAAGTCTTCATTCTCCACCGTTACTCGTTGGGTGGCACAAAGAAAGAGAGAGAGCATTTCATGACATTGCTCTCAACTTTTAGTTTTCAATTAAAGGCCATTCTGTTTTAAACCCATATAATAAACTAAAAAGTATTGAAGAATCTTTTCCAATACAAGGAGCATTCATAGTCACCACGTCAAAAACAAGCCCCACCAAAGTAGAAATAACCTGATCTTATGGGAAAATGTAACTATTTTACGAGGTGGTGATGAATTTGTACAATGAATTTGTACAATTTTAAGGAAAAAGCACGAACGTCCACACCAAACATTACCTTCACTTGCGGATTAGCAAATTAGCAAGAAAACGTACAAATTAATATGAATTCACCACCAGTTCACCAAAACGTAAAATAGTTACGAACTGCCAGGATATTGTGTTGGTCTATTTGACTTGTGTGCTAAATTTAGAATTATCCAAAGACATATGATAGCTTTGTATGAGAAACAGACCTGAATTTAACTGATAATCATACTTTGAAATATCATTTGCATTCACGTTCCTTCATTGATGCATTGCGTCACATTAGACATAATTGATACCAAACGCCATTGTTTATTGTGTATACATAGTAACTGACTGTGATGAAATCACAACAGCCCAAGAAGCTTCTTTTTCTTTACGAAATTTATAAAAATCAGGTAAAACCTAACTCAGGTTCATATATCTCTAACAAAAACATTACAGGGGAAAGTATTGCTTTGGGATTCCAGAGATTTGTGTGTTCAGGCCTGGAAGTAATTGTGTTTGTTTTATAGGGCATTGGGCTATTTTACAAGCAATATCGTTCTCCCTCCGAGCCATTTAATGTGCAATTGCATTGAAACATCTGCATATCAAATTTAAACATTACAAAATTGACTATTCAGTTGGATTCGAGTTATTTCCTGTCAAGGTTTTGCTGTTCTACTAAAAGTGCATAGTAATAATTCAGAATTTTTGTAATGAATGCCACAAACAAAGTCCTGCCTGCTGAAGCGTTTAAGGTGCTGGTTGAAAATCTGATGAGTCAAGATTTGGAAATTATTTGAACACAGCCACAAGAGACTGACTAAAAGCAAAGCCTACATATTTTCCATATGCAAAATTTAAAACTCCTAACCAGTGTCATGAGATCAAGACTGAATTTATAAGAGAGTAATCCTGTCCGGATCTCAGCCCACTGGATTTCCATCGAAGCAGAAATAATACTGGCATTCTGAAACTCAGAGGGGTTAATAATCCAGTCCCCACAATGATCAGGTACGTTTATGGTTGGTCTACATCGGCGTACTTTGGAAAACTGCATAAGCTTTCCTTAAAGGAACAGTTCAGCCCAAAAAGAAAATGTTGGCATTATTTATTCTCAAACCTCTAATATTTTTTTTTTTAAGTAAATAATAAAAAAAATATTATTTTTTTTTTAAGTAAATAATTACATAATTTTAATTTTTTCATGAACCCTTCCTTTAAATTCTAACCCAAGTTCAAACGAATAGAGAAAACCCTTAGTATGCTTAGGATCCCTTGGGAAAGCCCTGGCCATCTCATCCTGTAGTGATGGTGGGGCACACATCCATTAATTCTCTGTGTACCCCTGTATAATATATGTAATATAATTTCTACTTGGTTACACTCACGGCCTGATGTTCAGAATCTAGGAAAAAAATCCATAATTCACTCGCGTTAATGGGCTATGTGGAGTAAAAGCATTTTTACTCATAAGTGCATGGAGATTACTTTTAAAACATCTATTGAAAATTTTCTCCAACCATATCTGATAAAATATTCAAGGCCTTGACCGCATGTTATTCTATGTCATATTACCAGTAATATTGATCAGCGAAATTATTTAGTGCTCAAACAGTGATCCAAGACTATATTTTTCAGGTACATTAAGCACTGGAGAACTTCGAATAAATAATGAATCTCTTGATGGACTGTAGTGCATTGGTAGTTTACAATGGGAACAGACTGTTCAGTGAAAATTTCTCTAATGCAGAATTCAGATAAACCAGCTGACTGATCAAATCTTGACCAAAAACTGACCAAACTTGACATTATTTTGCCTAATAAAAACACTTTAATGGAATTGAATAGGATAATGTAATGCCATGTGACAGAGCTGATGGAATTGCACAAAATAATTGTAGTATAATATGAAATACTCAAGAAAACATACAACATATTACAATAAAGCAATAAGCCATCAGAGTCTGCATTTTTACAGTGATTTTACCGTAAGTGAGGTGTGTTCAAATCAATGCAAGTTTTAGCCTATCATAGATATAGATTGCTGTTATAAAAACAATTGCAACAGCCAAATGATGCTGAATATACTACTTTTATAAAAATGAATTATCAGAATAAATAGTTATTCTGCCAAATAGTACAATTCATTGGAACTACAGATGCCAAGAAATGTAAAAACCTGGTGCATAAATTCAAAAAAGTGTGGAATATATGTATGCATTAATAATTTATCGTAAAAATAATATAAGCACTTTAATATTTTTATATTGTACACATTCTCTACATGACTTCAATTTCAATTTGTACCATTACATCCTAGTGTTTTTTCACCTGGAAACACTTTTAACTGTTCCTCAAGACTAAATATATTTTGCAGGCCTCTGCTGGCTTACATATTACATACGAATATAAATACTAAGTGAATTAAATCAAAGAATTCAGACAAAAATGATGAACAGGGCTATTCACTGGACACCCTGCCAGAGCTTCATGGGATACTCGCAGCAATTTTCCCAGCGGTTTTAAACTAAAGCCTCCACTGCTTTATATAAGCTAAAGCGAAACCGCAATAAATACCTTGAAACATTGACGGATTGGCTTATTCATTATTTAGCATGTAGAAGAATGGGGACAGTCAGGCCTGATAAAATGAACTATTTGTACAATCCACAATCAATATGTGGCCCTTCTCCCACAGTGCAATGCCACAACAATTATTCTGAAACAGCCACACACATACGTACACATCCAAGCCCTCTGTTACTCAAACGAATGAAATCTTTTCTTCGCGTGAGGTCATTTCAGTAAGAGAAACTGAAAGCATTTCATTAGTGTAAAAGGAACGTGTCAGTTGGATCCAAATGAGAAAAGCAGAGAAATTGTGTTAGATGCTCATGCACAGTAAATCTTTTACATTTGTCTGTGGAGTATTAGCACTCTCTTGGGGAAAGCATCGCTTCTAAAGTCTCCTTCAACCAGACGGGCTTTGAATCTGTAATCCTTTGTTGACATTTATCATATAGAACCAGAGAGACGGAAGATCTGAATTAGGCACTTTGGCTATCAATCCAGTTAGGAATGCTACAAAACAGCTGCTAACTTCTGGTTGTCCACAGTTGCCAAATCAGGTAAGGGTCTTTTCATGCAATTTGTTTAATATATGCTGCATCTGTTATATTTTGCTGATTTTTTAAAATGTGAATACTGAATACTGTTGATTAGCAGAACTGTTTTCTTACTCCCATATCTGACATTGGTCAAATAAACAGTTAGTACACTGTAAGTAAAATAAACACTTACTTATTTGTTTCTGCTCTGTTGACATTACTCAGTTTGATCGAGTTTTTATTACTTTCTGTAACTTAAAGCATTGCAATTAAGTTCAATATACTTAATTTCTTTGTGTTCAATGAAGAGGTCGAACATGTGGCTCCTTTGTGCATGTGTTATAGACAGAGGTGCACATTAGTTTTTCAGCCTGGTTCTCATAAGAGAACATGGAGATTTGGTTTGGTCTTCACACTGCACATAGTGTGACTCATTAAATAAATAAATAAATAAACAAACAAACAAATAAATTAGTGCTGTCAAACGATTAATCGCGATTAATCACATTCAAAATAAAAGTTTTTGTTTACAAAATATATGTGCGTATACTGTGTGTATTTATTTTGTATATATACATACAAACACATGCATGTATATATTCAAGAAAATATATAACATGTTTATATATTAAATATATTTATTTATAATATAAATTATAAGAATATAAATATATAACTGTGTATACATGTAAATATTTTCAAAATATATACTGTATGTGTGTGTATTTATGTGTACACAATAAATATACACAGTACACATACATTGTGTAAACAAAAACTTTTATTTTGGATGCAATTAATCGCTTGGCAGCACTAATATATATATATATATATATATATATATATATATATATATATATATATATATATATTATTGTTTTAGATAGCTGTATTTTTTAGTTATTTTTAACCTAATCAGAATAATCCAACTGCAGTTTGATTGAGATTAATTGGAATGCACAATGAAAAACCACGATTTTTGAAAATCGTAAAAAATAGAGTTATCTGTTTTTGCAAATTAACTCTTCATATATATATATATATATATATATATATATATATATATATGTGTGTGTGTGTGTGAATAATAAATAATAAATGAATATAACTACAAAATAAATAAATAATAGAGATAATATTATTGCACTTTATTTACTTAGGTTTTTTTTTAAATAAAATAATAAATAAAATAATAAAGTGTGATAATACTATTATACATAATTTTAAATATTTTAAAACAAAAAGTATTAAATACAATTATTATATAGTAAACTTAAAAATAAAATGCTAATATTTACCTTTTTTTATATGAATTTTCATCATTTTCAAACTTAAAATCAGAATGCTTTTATTTTGGCGGGTTGCCGGCGCTTCCAACAGACGCGTGCGAGCACTAGTACTTGTGCCACCATGGACATTTTCAAAAGACTTTTGCGTGCTTTTTTTCATTTTGTCAAACGGCGGTAAGTTATTTACTTCCACAGTCTATAAATATGTAAGCAAAAACACTCTAATGGTAATGCTTACAGTGTTGTCAGGTGGTAATTAAAGCAAAATAAACCCTTTGAAATTAGCCGCGAAATGAACTTGTCTCATTCTGAAGGGACGTAACGCAAGTTAAACATGATGGCGGCAAGCAACCGCGAAGACTGAAGATATTAATTCTGTATATTACTAAAGACTGAAGATAATACCACTATGACATACGGACGGACGGACTGGTGCTAAGACAAAGGTAAGCTTTATAAATCTACTTTTATTTGTCCTTTTGTCCATGTAATGTTAAATTTCACACTAAATTTATATTGTTCTGTGTTAATAAGTTTTCAGATTCCCCTCTTTGTTATTTTACATAGGCTATCCCTGTTGGTTTATTTGCGCATGAGGTGGTTCAAGAGACAGTCTGAGGCTAATTTGTTTATCCCTTTTAGTTGTTTAAATTGGTCACTAAAACACGTAACTTTGTTTCTTCTTGTAGTAAAATCAAAGACTATAGAATACTTTGGTAAAATAGGCTTTGTCGTGGATCCCGGAGGCTCACGCGAGCCTGTGAGAGGCGTTTACAATTTAAAAAGAATTTGAAAAAGCACACTGAACCGATTCAGTAAAGACTAAATATCAGTCTGACAGAAACCAAAACGAGCTATGATAATCGTTTTTCAATTGTGTTTCAGGGCAGTTCATGAAGTCAGTTCTAGTTCCACCTGCCACATCAGACTCTGCTGTATAGAGGCCCTTATGTGTGTTATGTTACTTTTCATTATTGTGCATGCAGATATTATTCAGGTACGTGAACACTTGACTATTGCATGAATAATGAATGTACCATCTTTGAATGTACCAGAATTTTAATTGGTTAATTGCAGTTGAAATAAAAATGAATTCGAATTTTTCCTCCTAATTCAGCTCCAACAGGTGAACATGCACTACTAGTCAAAAGTTTTTGAACAGTAAGATTTTTTTTTTTTTAAGAAGTCTCTTCTGTTCACCAAGCCTGTATTTATTTCATCCTAAGTACAACAAAATAGTAACATTTTTAAATATATATATAAAATAATGTTTAATTATTATATAAAATAATAAGTAAAGTTTCTTTGTTTTCTTGATTTTTATACAAACACACTGTGTCTGAGAGTTGATTTTACATGAGTTTTAATTGAATGCGCCTAAGAGTGTTCATTTTGTCAAGCAGTATAAATGATGTCTAAATGAGACTGCGGTTATTCCTAGTTATCCATTTTGTGTTAATGGCTCTCATATAATTTCAGGCATATGCTAAGAACACGCTTAAGCAGAAGTGTCAGCGCGGGGCTATTTAATGGATTATGCATTCTTCTTTCGTGTGGTCGAATTGTGTTAAGTTTTTTCTTTGACAGTCTTGCAATATGTAAAGAAAAGGTACTGTAATTGTAATCTTTGAAGTGTCTGTTAAATTAGCCCCAAAAAGGCCACATCTCATTCTGAAGGTGTTCGCTAACAATAACAATGTCAATAACACCTGATGTACTTGTTACATTGTAAGAAGTATGGCATCTATGCTAATATTAGTCTGTTTCATTCTTATTCTGAGGTCACTGCAGTCACCCGGACCCAGTCTGTATCCAGATCAGATGGTCACTG
Organism: Spinibarbus caldwelli; assembly: GCA_039654775.1. Taxonomy (NCBI): domain Eukaryota; kingdom Metazoa; phylum Chordata; class Actinopteri; order Cypriniformes; family Cyprinidae; genus Spinibarbus; species Spinibarbus caldwelli. Next base: position 3,866,344 of record CM077256.1, read on the forward strand.
CAGTCACCCGGACCCAGTCCGTATCTGGATCAGATGGTGGAGAAAACTCTACAGCCCTGAATGTCAGCAGAAAACATGTCAACTAGATGAGCCCCAAAGATAGATCCCCAGTGAAGGCCTCATCAACTATACGGCCATTGGCACAAAACCTCAGCAAAGACCACGATAAAAAACACCACGTTGGTTCGTCTGGCCAGAGGAGAACTGGCCCCCCGACTGAGCCTGGTTTCTACCAAGGTTTTTTCTCCATTTCTGTCACCTTTGGCTTGTTTATTTGGGGACACTTAATTTTTGGGAATATTAACAATTTGATTGCAGAGACACTATTTGAAGGAAACTGAACTGAGATGGATAATGATGACATCACTGAATCAACGATGAACTGACTTTAAATGAAATATTGGCTGTTTACTTTTGTCCTCTTTTTAGTTTTGCTTCATTGCTTAACTGAATTATGTTTGCGTTATTGACACTATTTTCCTGTTTAACAATGTAAAGCTGCTTTGACACCATCTGTATTGTATGAAGTGCTATATATAAATAAAGGTGAGTTGACTTGCTTTTGACAATTCTTCATAGAAATGTTTGTGTGCTGTCTGTTTTGAACAATTTTGTATTTTTGAGAATTGTATTAGTAGCTTTCAATGTGAAAATCAGTAAAATAAGATTACATCAAATCAGTCTCAAGTGAATTGTAACTACACAAATACAATAAGTTGTGGTTACTTAATTTTCTCAAGGCAATGGGTTTCCTCAGTTTAATTAAGTAGACAGAACTCAGATTAACTTGTTAGTTTTAAGTTAAGTAGATTCACACTTTTAATGAATTTAAGCTGGTCCAATTTAAAAAAAAAAAAAAAAAAAAAAAAAAAAAAAAAAAAAGTGACCACAACACATTTTCTTTTGTTTATTTGTTAATGTAACTCAGAATTGTCAAGGTCACTTAACTTTTTTTCTTTTAATTATGCATGAATTTTCTTTACTTAATAATTTTAAGGCAATGGGTTTCCTCAATTTTTTTAAGTAAAGTCATCTGATCGCTTTTTACAGTGTACCACCTCAAACTCAAGTCATTGGTTGAGTCATAAGTACGTTTACATACACTATTTTACATCAATCCGACCGAATCCAGTCCGATTTCAGATTCTGAAGGGTCTGCATATGAACCCTAAATGTTGCAAGTATGTGTGTCATTTTTGCCATTTGAGATGACTTTCACAGGATGACATACAGGTGTAGTTCTGTTTCAATCAAAAGAGACACATTTTCTGACACACAGGAAGATATAGAAAGTCAATGATAAAAATACACTTATAAGTGTAAAAACTGCATCAATGAGTCAAAATTCAGAAATTTCTTCCCCACTTACATTTTGTAAGACATGAAAAGTACATAAGCATACACACATCTGTAAGATGTAAAGCAAGGTATTTTTTTGAATCTGATTGAGAAAATAGTCAAATTGTTTACATGGTTAATTTTTCCTGTTGATTGTATTATTTCACTTTCAATCCAGTTGAAATTTAATTCTGATCAAGCTCCGTCAGATAGATTGAGGTGTTTGTACAAAGGCTTTTCAGTCTGATTGAACCATCAATCGCAAATAATAAACAGATTTCTTGGGTGCATAAATATGCAGTAAAACATAACTACTGTTGCTATGCGGGGGCGTCCAAACAAATATTGAATACGCCACTGTTTTTAAATTTTTTTTGTGGAAATGGTTACAGATACTTAATAGTTGTCTGTAAATTATAAGAGAACACATTTTAACATTGAAAATATTACACATCACCTTTAAAGTTTAACAGCTGACTAATATTTCCTGTGTGATCGCAGTAGAATTTTTCCAGACGCATTTAAGTTGACGTAACATCGTGGTATATTACTGCAAAGCGCTTTATAAGAAAATCTAACAATCAGACAATTCATTCTCTCTGCATCCATTTAATAATCCAACCTGCACAACGTACACTTTTAATGCGACCCATTTTAAAGAGACAAATTAGCCTCGTAGGAAATGACAGAGTAAGTGTTGAGAATGTCTTGATAATGGTCTAGTAATACTCTTGTACTCTGACTTCATATTAAACCCTGGAGCTAATTTCCCCACAGAATGCACAAGAGGGCACTCACATTACTTTTTAATGCATATTCACTGGACTCTTTTGGGTTTCCGCTTATTTATTTCTCAAGTGCTGCCAATGAAAATGTTTCCCAGAGCAAACCTGTATATTCGCTCAAGCCCCCAAACACACCGCGTAGCTCTCCACTTCTGAGAAACATCAGTGTGTGTTTAAGGGAGTGAATACTGTGGTTTTTAAACCCACCATATGTGCGTGTAGAGGTTAAATGAACTTTAATGGAAATAGGAAGAGTGTTCCTGCACGTCGGTTTGGCGTGGGCGTTCGGGAGGGAGCGGAGATCCAGCCAGATGCCATTCCCATTAAAGCCATGACTCAAAAGTTGGAAGCCACCTACAGCGCAGCAGAGAAATGAAGGGAAAATGGGCTGCTGTCATGCTGCGAGGATTAGGCCACTCTACTGTAGAGATGACTTTCACATGATGGAAAAAAAACTTCATCCAGGTGTAGTTCTGTTTCGATCAAAAGAGTCACATTTTCGGAGCCATAACACAAGATTTGGACTTGGAAAGACAGCATTTCCAACTTCCTACTTGGAAGTGCAATAAAAAGCCAGTGAGACTTTTAACTTGGAAACTAGGAACTCTGATTTCACCACAATGCAGGACTATGACGTCACACGAACATAGTGGCACACAGGAAGATCTACAAAGTTAATGATAAACATGAACTTTTGAGTCAAAATGAGTCTACATTCCTACATTATATGAAATTAAAACCTGTTCACCAGACATTGAAGGAGGAGAAATAAAGTAGGAATATCTCCCATCCAAAGTCTTGCATATTATGATCCCTACATATTGCATAATATTTATGCTCACCCTCAAACAGATTTAACTCCAAGCAAAGGGCTTTAGAAATAAGTCTATAAAAATACAAGTCATAAAAAAGATGTCACTTGAACCCTCAGAAGGCATCACACCTGATCAACTTGTGACATCAAAAGTAATCTTAAACATCAGATCACATAGAAACAACTACTTACCTACAGTAACAAGTGCGCAGTTTTATATTTTATATACTGTAGGCTACAGGTCGAATGGTTTCATAATTCAGTCACTAATTGCATTATTTCCTCTCTTGTCTTGTTTTGAAGTACTGGGAATGTGCTGAAAGCATTAAAATCGATTCATTTGCAGTTTGTATCAGCATGCATGAAGGCAAATTGAACTTGTGCTTGATGTCAAAGTTTGTTTGGAGGTCTAAAGTCCACCGTCGGTTCATGTGCATTCATAAATAACGTTTCGTTACAGCAGATGAAAGACTCAAAGTCAGTCAGCTAAGCTGAAGGTTTATATATGCAAGGTCTTTTTAAAGCATCTGTAAAGATTAATTAACGTCAAACACTGTGAAAGAAGGTAAGGTTGAGAGGTAAAATTTGGTCACTTTTACTGGATAATAAAGCAATATCACAACAGTACTGTCCTTCCGATTATCCTACTGTATATTAAAAAACAACAACACAATTGTGTGTTGTTTTGTACAACACTTTAATAAACAAGACATTAATGTTGATTAACTTACATTTCTGACGTGATATTGCCAGTTTCTTCCGTTTTTGCTCCACAAACGAAAATAATTACACACTCAACCTCCAAGAACTGTTTAACGGTTTCTAAACGAATCAGTGTTCTGAACAAAAGAATCATTTGAGTGAATGATTCAATGACTCGCTCAACTTGTTTCCTTCCTGGATAGACAAGTGTTTGAACGAATCGGTTGGATGAATGATTCACTGACTTACTCATAACTTGTCGCCACTTAGTGAGGCATCGATGAAACATGAACAAAGAGTCGCTAAAATCAAGTTCGTGTTCTTTGTAGTAGACAGTAGCACCATGACTTGCGGGATTTTAACACGCATGCACCATAAAACTACGTACCTACAGATAACGTGCATACTTTCAGAGAACAGTATATATACATATATATATATATATATATATATATATATATATATATATATATATATATATATATATATTTAAATGTATTGTAAGTGAAATAAATTCAGTAAACTGACCTTAGGCCATGCCATCATATAGAACTTTTTTAAATGTAAGTACAAATAATCAACAACATTGTTTATTAACACAAATAGATCCCCTGATCTCCACTTAATTCATGGAAATCAACCAATATAAGCAAAAATAAAATAAAATAATATAAACTGTAGTTTAAAATTAGTTCATGTTGCATATATTGTATGGGGAAAATTTTTCAGTTGGTTTTGAATTTTATTTATGTACTACTGAAGCACATTAAAAATGAAATATAAACAACAACAACAACAACAACAACAACAAAACACATTTAAACAAATTAAATCTTTTAATTGCTTAACACAAATTACATTAAGATTTTAAATTATGTGTCATGTGATAAGGAACTTACCTTGACTGAAGTTTGCTCTGAAACTTCATTATAGTTAAAATGGGCTGCACTGTTTAGAATTATGTGTAATAATGGCTCTCACAGCATGGTGCAAACTGCAGTTCTTTCTCTCTTTCTGGGCTTAAAGATTCATTATTCCTCCTCCAAGATGAAGAGAGCCAAGGCCTTGAAGAGCTGCTCAGCCCTTTATAAATAACACAGCACTCAGCGTCAGTGTCACTGCATTTTGTAAAACAACACTTAAACACACATTAACGTCATAAGCAAACCCGGGTCCATACACACGTCAGACATATGTTCCACATGCCGGCTTGTTGTAAACAAAAGAATAAACACGCTTGAAATGCGTTGTTCGGAAAGAGGCTTAGAAGGAAGCTGTCGGCAGCACCTCATTGTCTGCAAGAGATGAGAAAAAAGCTGCCCTCCATTCGAAGTGTTTTCAGCGTAAAGCATTAACATAATTTTTTCGACTGCGGTTCTCCCAGGACCTGCTGATGAAGGCTCTACCCATAATTCTAATTGCATGGACTGCATTCTTAATTAAAAGCGGTACAAATGGTTTTTATGCCATGCCAAATTAAATCTAAATTCATTAGATATAAACCCCTTTTAAAAATTGATGCAAATATTTGAATTTTTCAAAAGTTTGAGCTCATGCTCTCCATTTTAGATGAGCACGCCATTATACAGGAAGAAAATGAATGTCTTTTTGTAAATGAATTATCTAGTTATTATGAAATATTTAACAAACCTTGGACACTGTGTCCTTTATTTGGCCTGTCTTTCATATCCCTATGCCTTCGATATATTACTGTCTACACTGACAGATAAAAGAGAATGCCAGAAAAGTAATTTGATGCTCTATAAACAATTAAGAGCTTTATATCAATGCAAACATGGATTTCAGCCTGATGTCTTCAACCATTTTACAATAACATCAAATTGGAGAGAGACAGAGCATCCATAAAAATACATCATTTATTCTATTAAACTAGAGATAAGGCTCAGGAGACTGTCTGAGGATAGAGATGATTAAATAAAAGAAATTACCCACATATAAGGTAACATTTAATCTCACTTAACTTCTAAACACCTGTCCTTAACAATTTAAAATCAAAATTGACACCGTTTACTTTTTTTTAAAATTCTTATCTGGTGTTATTTTGCTCATGATCATGATATAAACTGTATTCCATTAGTTATATTTTGATAATATTTTTTTTTTAATGTTTTTCAAAAAATAGTCTCTTATTCTCAACAAGCCTGCAATTATTTGATTCAAAATACAGTTAAAACAGTAATATTGTGAAATTTTATTACAATTTAAAACAATGTTTTACTTTTTGAATCTATTTTATTTTATGTAATTTATTCTTGTTATTGCTAAGGTGAATTTTCAGCAGCCATTTATCAGTCTCAAATGGTTTTTCTGTCACTTTTGTTCAATATAATGCATCCTTGCTAAATAAAAATATTAATTTCTTTCAAAAACACGTGTTCAGCAAGGATGCATTGAGACTTTTACAGACAGAAATTTTCATTTTTAATGTGTAGGAAAAGAAATCTCACTCTCCATTTTGTTAAAAGATGATATAGTGCATATACTTTTATAAACGTCAGAGTAATTTTAGATTCAGACAAAAAAAAAAAAAAAGGTTAAATTGTAGAAATACGGAGGAAAAATTGTAACCATGGAAACCAAAAAAGTATTCAGATATCCAATTTAATATCTCAATGCTTTCAAAATACTTGTACATATATTTCAATATTTTGAATATGCATACTTTATATAGTTTAAGATTTTGCAATAAACTTCAAAACATTAATTTGATAAAATATTTATAAAATGTTGCTTATTTGCATAAAGTTTCTCAACTTTGTCGCATTTCTGAACACATATGCACATCATAAACTATCAATATTGCTTATGTCACTAAAAATCACCAACTCCTGTTAAAAATCAATGGCTTTTGGTTGTTTTGCTGCTGCAGTCAGATCCCTGAATGTGTGAACGACCCTTTAGACTCTAGTGTGGAGGGATGTGGGATGAAGGCAGAGTGTTAGCGAGAGAACGAGGGAGGAGGAGTGTGTGGAAAATATGTTTCCACCAGAGGCCAAAGATTTATGGATGCTTCTCTGTGTCTTCTGTACTCTGCAGGGCTGAAGTCTCACAGTAATGGATAAAACAGATGTTTGACACACCAGCACCTCTTCATGGGTCTGCTGCTCTCAGAAAGGCCTTTTTTTACAGCGGCTACAGCTTGGTGCAGGACTGAGCAGGGCAGCGAGGGGCAGAACGGAAGTGGAGGTCATTGTGAAACATGAGGCCTGGGATAAGAGTCTCTTCAGTCATGTGTGCCACAGCTGGGCCCGAATTCCCACACATACACACACCCCTCATGGAAAAGTCATATTTTATGTCTTTCAATGCTTTTCTTACTCTGACTAGTTAGCACTTTCTCTCCGGCTCTCTGTTTCTCCATCCCTCTCGCCTTACACCATGCCCTTTCACTACTCTTTGGGATAAATGTTTTATTCATTTATTATTCAAGAGTTTGTTTGACAAATACAACTGTTTGTAAGTTCCTGTTCAAAAGTAATTTCCAGTATAGTGAAATATCTTTTTAACTAAAATAATTTTGTAGGTACACATACATACACATACATACATTCATACTACATAAATAAAAATAAATAAAAAGTTCTTAAAATATATTAAGATTTAAGATATTCATAAACTTTCAGATTATTTCACTTTATGAAAATTGACACTTTTTAAAGCAAAATCTTTACACTATTATTTATTATTCATATTAATATTAACTATTAAAAATGCTATTATTTAGTAATACAATTATTTGCTTCATATAAACTTTGAGATAATTTTAAAAGATATTTTTAGGATATAAACTTTTTAAAAATTTTATATATGTTTTTCATTTCACTTCAAGAAAAGTAAGATTTAAGCTAAAATTCCCCATTGACTTACACTTTTTTTTAACCAAAATCTTTAACACTATTATTTTGTAACATAATTTTTTGCTTCATAAAACTTTGAACTTAAACATTATTTTACATTTTATTTTTTGAAGATATTTTTAAAATATAAATTTTATTATTTCACTTCAAAAAATTAAGCATAAAGTGCCCTATTTACTTACACTTTATTGTTATTAATATTATTATTATTATAAGCAAAGTCTTTAACACTTATTTTGCAACACCATTATTTGCTTTTGGAAATTTATATTTACTTAAAATCCTCACATTTTTTAAATTAACCTATATTAGCATAATGCAAGCAATGTCAACCAAGGTCATAGGTTCAATTCCCAGGCAATGCAATGAATGCCAAACTTTGACTTCGAATACAGTCGCTTTGGATGAAAATGTCTGCAAAATGCATAAATGCAAATGCACAGGATTATTAAAAGAATGAGCGTTAGGAACATTTTGAAAACCTGAATGGACAGTGAGGAAGGATGTGGTCAACCACACAACTCTATCCTGCCCTCACTCCCAATCCATCTTTTTCTCAATCATTCAGGAGTTGAGGATGTGTGGGCGTGTCTGTTTTCCTGTCCTCATCTCAGCTCTTCCTGTTTCATTCATTTCCAGAGGGGTGAGACAGCGCTGGAGGGGGAGGGAGACAGATCTGGGTCTGCGCTCAGCACCTGAGGCGCCCCGGTGTCATGAGAACTCAACGCAGCCCTGTTCATTTGTGGAACATCTGTAGCACACAGACAAAATTATTAATAACTCTGCATTCTCATCTGCCAAAAAGGGTGATGAAGTGGCGATATAGTCCAGCAGCTAAACCTGAGAAAGGAGAGAGATAAAAAGAGGAAAGGAAGAGAGAGATTTAGTGCTGTAGCTGAGAGAAGACAGATACAGATACATAGCAAAGTTCTTTGACTTGGTGTCAACATTGCGGGAGGTTTATGGTCATTCTGTCTATTACAGTACAGTTCATATTATGGTGCAATTTCATGAGAACGTACTGCATGTAATGCTAATGACAGAATATATATATATATATATATATATAGCAATAAAATGTATTTATAATAATAAAAATGCATGTTCTTTGCACATGTGCATCATATTGAGCTTTATTTTCCAATGTATTCCTAAAAAACTGACCTAAACAGACTCAAGTTAGACCGAAAAAACATCTCAAAAGATTCCTCAACTGTTGTCTCTTGACCCCACGCAGTATGAAAACAAGAGGCGGAGTGTAAAAATAGGGTGGATGTGATTGGCTGTCGTGTTTGAGACCCCTGATGATTGGGAGTTGTTCCCAGGGGGTGGCAGACAGGCATTTGTGTGATGAGGAGCCCTCGGGGACCGCTTTGCTTTTTTACAAGCAAAACAACTTTGTGCCCGGGTATACCCCACGGGGTTATTGTGTAGGTATTAAGGAACAGTCAAACACAGAGAGCAGGATTTGCTGACTTTTTCTACATTACCTTTGGACGGAGGAGCTAAACTCTCCTTTGGCAGCTTCTGAGAGCGCTTGCAGCAGAGTGAACATGTACTTTCTAGATATTATTCACCATCAAAGACATTTGTTATTTATTATTTAAACAGATATTAAATAATAATAAAAACAAAATTAAAATATAGAATAAATTTAATTCAATAATTATTTGCCATTATACATTTTGTCTCTTTCAGCCAGTTATCAGCAACCCAGAACACCCTAATCCACTTAGCAACACCCTAGCAACCACATAAAAAACATATTAAATGTTCAGAACACTATAGCAACTGCATAGCAACACCCTGGCAACCAACCACAACAAGCCACTTAACCCACTTAGCAACACCCTAGTCACCACATAGCACTGTCCTAAACATTTAGAACACTTTAGCAACCACATGGCAACACCTTGGCAACCACCCACACAGTGTTGCCAATTTAGCAATTTTTGTAGCTAGTTCTAGCGACTTCCCCACCCCTTTTGAGACTTTTAAAAAAGGTTTAGGGACAAATATAGCAACTTCTTGGACAAACCTTATCTAAATTCTCATCTTGTCCACTGATCTATATTCAGTTTTATATAGATCAGTGAACTGGCTATTATGATGTCATCTAGTGACGTTTAGCTACCAGTTTTAGCTACTTTCAACTGAAAGCAGTTGGCAACACTGCACTCACAACACCCTAACCCATTTAGCAACACCCTAGCCACCACATAGCGACATGTTAAACTTTCAGAACACTTTAGCAACTGCATAGCAACACCTTGACAACCACCCAAAACACCATAACCCACTTAGCAACAACCTAGTAACCACTCAGTTACATCCTAAACATTCAGAATACTTTAGTAACTGCATAGCAACACCCTGGCAACCACCCAGAACATCATAACCCACTTAGCAACACCCTAGTAACCACACAACAACGTCCTAAATATTCAACACACTGTAGCAACTGCATAGCAACACCCTAGCAACCACCCAGAACACCATAACCCGCTTCGTAACAACCTAGTAACCACACAGCAATGTCCTAAACATTCAGAATACTTTCGTAACTGCATAGCAACACCTTGGCAACCACCCAGAACACCCTTACCCACTTAGAAACAACCTAGTACCCACACAGCAATGTCCTAAATATTCAGAACATCCTAGCAACCACACAACAACGTCCTAAATATTCAACACACTGTAGCAACTGCATAGCAACACCCTAGCAACCACCCAGAACACCTTAACCCACTTAGTAACAACCTAGTAACCACACAACAAATGTCCTAAACATTCAGAATACTTTTGTAACTGCATAGCAACATCCTAGCAACCACCCAGAACACCCTAATCTACTTAGAAACACTCTAGCAACCACATAGTAAAATACTAATCACTGTGAACACTCAAGAAACTGCAAAGCAAAACCCTGGCAACCACCCAAAAAAAAAAAAAAAAAAAAAAAAAATAAATCTGTTTGATGCCTCTTTTTGCCCACACAAAGTAAACTACATTAAATCCAAATAAAAATGTCATATCCACATGTTCATTTTTTGGTAATTAGTTAGCAACATAGCAGCAGTTATTAAATTATCTTCACTCAACTAGTCATTAATGCAAAATAAACCCCCTTCAAGGTGATTCACTCTTCCAGTTTCATAACCTTCCTTCTTTTGGGTTTATTTTCATGTAACTGTTGTATTCATTTTAATTCACAATATACAATAAAATGTAGTTCACACTGAGACCTAAATACAATATTAGAAGAACTGAAAACTCAAAAGACCACCACATCAGTTTGGCAATCCGCTAACGAAGGCTCGCTGTGCCAGCAGTGTGACTGACAGCGAGAGCCACTGCACAGATTAATTAGCATATAATGCTATTTAAGGCCCAAGCATCTGTGCCTCTGCAAGTTAGCACACATCCAGCACCACAGCTATCACCACCATCCGCTCACAGCCACAGAGATCTGGCAGAGTCCTTCCTGTCAGACAGCTGCTAATCACCCACTTTCATAATTGAAACGGAGGTGTAAGATTGCACAAGTGGTTGCGTGTATTTGCGAGTTTGTGGAATCACTGAACTTGGTGATGCAAACCTGCTACTGAGGCCATTTTATTCTGAAACATCTGTCTGTTTTGGATCCTTAAAGAAAAACTTGCCCAAGGCATTTCTTTTAAGAAAAAGTAACTCAGCATGTTGGACATCTTTTTTGATCTAAGAAAGAGAGAACGCTGTGATCTTCCTTTGGATCTGGTGGTTTTTCCCCGGCCGTGTCATTTTCCAAAGAGCCATTTATAACCATAACTCCATATGATTCGCATGGATATAAAGTTAGCTCCAAAAGCCAGAAACCACATCGAACTGGATGTATTTTCCCATTTAAATCTTGACATTATTTCATGTCATTATTTCATTTCATTTTATTTGTTTTATTTTGCATGCAACTGGATATTTCACTTTTTATTTTATTTTATTCTATGCAACTGTAGATTTAACTTCATTGTTTTATTTTGTTCTATTTCTTATGCAACTGGATATTTCACTTTTTATTTTATTTTAGTATTTTATGTATTCAACTTTATATTTAACTTCATAGTTTTATTTTATTTTATTTTATTTTATTTTATTTTATGTCTTATGCAACTGGTATTTCACTTTTTATTTTCGTCTACTTTATTATTTTAATGTATGCAACTGTATATTTAACTTCATTGTTTTATTTCATTTTATTTTAAACTGACTTTCTGTGTGCAGGAATTATAAACCGAGCATTTCATTTCACCTTATTTCTACATATGGCAAACAACTTGACATAGTTTATGTAAATCATTAAGGTTTTAGAGTCAGGTTTACATAGCAGACTCTTTAATTTAATAACTTCTTGACCAGCTGCTTGATTCATTGAGGTTTTGTTCAGGAGCATCTGTGGCCATTACTGTTAAGAAAATATTACCTTTCTGCAAAAGCTTTTCACTCTTCCTGAATGAATAAAGCTGCCTGACCCATACTTATCAATCTCATTTGCAGGAAAGTACAAGGTAACCTTAATAATAAAGCGCTTGCTGAGAACAATGTGAAGCCTGGAACCCAAATTCTCAGGGCAACACACACTCACAGGGTTGTTGAATTCTGTTGTTGAATTCTGTCTGCAGTCTGAGTTATGGCCAAGGTCCCATCAACTTCCCCGGGAAAGGAAAACAACCTAAATACACTATTAGACGACCATATGGAAATGTAATGTGTTGGACTTCTGTGCAGTTCTTGGTGAATTACCCCTTAAACCATTATGGTTTACCATAATTCTTGCCAAATACAAGATGTTGCTGTGTTCTTTTTAAACTGATATATTATAGCACTGAAAAATCCTATTTTGTAGCAGCTATTCTGTAGTATTGTGAAATGAAAAGTTATGTCAAGTCAAATGCAAACTGTTACTAGCATAGAAGAACCCTTTCATTATTTATGGCAGCATGAATGCAAAATGGTTGTTAAAAATGTAAACATTTATTTCTTAGAATACATACTAACATTCTGGGGTTAGTACAATTATTGTTTTTATTTGGAAAGAAATGAATACTTTTATTCATCAAGGATGCATTTGGAAGCAAGTGACCAAAAGTGAAAGTTAATATTAAAAAAATCTTACCAACCTCAAACAATAGTAGCATAAATACAGTTTACATAAATAGTTGCCAATGTGTTGCTAATTTAAAACAAATAAATACATATTATTGTTATTTTTATTATTAATTTCTGATTTTTCTAATCATGTTATATAAACATATGAAAAATAACAAGTCTTCAAAGAATGGGGTCCAAATACCTGAGACTATATATATATATATATATAATGTTTTTTTTTTTTTTTTTTTTTTAAATCTTTAACACCATTATTTGCTTCAGGAAAATTAATTCTATATGTTTATATTTTAAATATATATTTATATAATATTATGTTTCAATATATGGTTAAATATATTTTTAATTTATTCCCTTCAAAATTAATTCCAAGTTTAAATAGAAAAAACATCCCACATTTTCAGTGTGTTCTCAGATGTTTCGAACCTAATGTACATTACAGCACTAATCTGAGAACTGCTCCAGAATAAGAGTCCAATATTTATACTGTTGACTTTCGCTCCGTTTTCTCAAGGTGTAAATATGGATGTTCAAGGCACTTAATTGAAAACAGGCATGTTGTTTAGACTTGTAGATCATGTATGTAAACATCATTAGCTTTTTGAACTTGTTCAGTGAAGTAAAACTGCCAGGCTAATTAAAGGCCGTGGAATGGGCTCCAGCGCCGGCGTGTTTTCCTGAGCGCGAGGTAGGGTGTTGAATACGTGGGGCCGCAACTTATCATTTGCCTGTCAGGGGAGGTAAATTGAACCCTTGGTGGGGCACGGCGATGGGTCAACAGGCACAATTCGTCCACCATCAACCACTTTCAAGTTGGATCCGGCGAGCGAGCGAGGGGAGAGAGCTACTGTCAATCAAACAGTGTGACGATCATTACTGGTTTGCAGCGAAGCAGAAAAACACGGTAATAAACAGGTCAGGCTGACTCCATCGGGCCGCTTGCACTGCTCAACAAGGGCGCAGCCCTGTGGCCTCACCGGGCATCAAATCCCTGTCTTCCTGTTTGACCCCATTACTAGAGCATGATGGGCCTGCCTGTCACCGTGCTGAATGCAACAGTCCGACGCGCCGAATCACTCTTCCCGACAGGTAAGCTGCGGCATCATTTATTTCAGCCGACAGCTACGCTCCACTTCCTGTGGCGACGGGGCATCTTTAAAGCGCTGCAGAAGTACAGAAACCCTCCATTGTTGCTTCCGCAGACACTCTTGCTGGAAGATGACAGGAAACTGCGATCTGGAACGACAGAGGAAAAGTTACGTCAGGTGCTTATGCTAGCGGTGATTCGATGAAGGTGGGCCTCATTTGCTCTCCAGCGAGGTGTGAATTTGCTGTCTATTCAGAAGACACCTGCATAGACACCTAATGCTCCTTGTCAGACACACTTTGCATGGCATACTTGAACAGAATGATACCAGCCATGATTAAACCACCAAGCCGTACTTAATGGACAGTGCTGGGAGTGGGGAATGTTCACAGTAGCTGGAATTGTTCTTGCGTACATGTGAGAGTCGAGCAAAAAAAAATTTAAAATAGAAAACAGCTAGTTTTATTTGTAATAATATTTCAAAATATTATTTTTTTGTACTATATATTTGATCAAATAAATGCAGCCTTAGTGAGCATGAGACCTCTTTCAAAAATAATAAAAAAAAAATCTTACCGAAACTAAACTTTTGAACAGTAGTGTAAATAAAATGTAAATAGTTACTAATTTCAGCAAAATATTTTTAAATAATTATAATTATATTTATATGTTAAACGTGTATAATGCAAAATGCCTGGATAACAAGTAAACATATTTTGCATTTTTCTTATTTAACCCTCTGGGGTCTGGATTTTTTTACCTCCACTGAAAAGTTAAACTGAACCATGAATTGGATCAAATCTGATGATTATGTTCTCCGGCATGATTTGACAATCATGCAAACAGCGTTTGGTTCTTCAATAGAAGATTGAAATATTTATCGTAAATACTCATTTTTCCCCCAAAATAGCTTCCAAATTTGTAATCTTAATTGGAATAAAATCCCACATAAAATCCCATAGTCTCAGATGTTTGAACACTACAAAACTATAATAATATTTCACAAGTGTACTGTTTTTACTGTATTTGTTGATCAAATAAATGCAACTTTAGTGAGCATAAGCAATGACTACCAAACTAACAGTAGTGAATATAATTTTTCCCTTTAAAATGTAGTATTTTCTCCCACTTTAAGCACTCATTAAAGAGAACTTCATTCAGATCAATTACCCACAGCTCCTTCATCTATGCAGGCATGTCATTTAATGTATTATGAACACAAACAATGCATTCTGCTGTACGCCTCTGTGCTGTGTCTGTTTTTATTTGAATTTGCCTTTGGTCTCAGCTTCGCCTTTGAGGATTAGAGGTGGACAGAAGAAGGGGCAGGTTTGTTGTTGCACTAGTGCATAATAAGAGTCGTGTCTGTGGCCTCCAACTCTACAAAGGCTCCAGATCTAAATGCTATGCAGTATATATGCATTCCTAGTACAAACACAGGCAGAGACTAGAGCCCAGGCGTTTGATCCTGAACCGCTGTGTTCCCTTTCATCTAGTTCAAGCTTTCCAAAACTGTCCCCGTGATTTTCCACACAGAAAAGGTCTGATTACGACTCGTGATGCTTCTCCAGCCACAGGTGCATGAGATCCATCCGCCTCATCCCAATATTCAAGGCCTTTGTTGTTAGGTCATTAAGTTTGCCGGTGGTACACTCAAAAGCTTTCAGTTGTTTTGAGGCACGGTTGGTGCTTTACAGTCATATCTCACACTTAAAGAGAAATAGAAATTCTCATTATTTACTCACCCTCATGTCAGTCCAAACCCAAATGCTGTTGTTTTCTGTGGAACGTAAGAGGAGAATTTAAAACAGCTCAATTTTCATGTTTAAGTGAAGCAGCTGTTTAAATATTACAATGCAATTCAGTTGAAGAAACAATTCACTAAACGTAATTTATTTTTTTTTTGCCTTTAAACAGCCTTCTTTTTAGTTAACCCTTAGCAAGCGATTCCCTGACCATGCAAAAACAATGTCCTCCAAACTATTGACTATTTAAAATGCCCAAAGGTCACATAACCAGTGCTGATTATTAGCTCAGTTAAATACAAAGGTAGTCAAGCATGTGAACTTGCCCTTTTGATGTCATGTTAATCAAACCAGACTACAACAGCTCTTTTCAATAAACTTCATTCACTGACACCAAACTAATGTTGGTGACCTACATTGTTCAATCCACACCTTTTCAAACTCTTACTCAACAATAAATACATAATAAGTTGAATAATTGTGATCTAATCATGGGACCGTGAAATAAATGTGACCTCTTGTCAAGTGGAGAAATAATCAGTGTTTTAGAAAGTCTGTGCAACTATATGTTTTATGGTTATCATTCATACTTGTCAAATACAACTTATACAATCACGTGGATGAATGGATTTTTACAACAACATGCCATTTTATTAATTTAATACTCCTTTAGAGATGATTTATATTGAAAATGTATTTGTTGAACTGATAGAACAAACCCTTGTACAGGAATAAATGCCATCCAATGGATTTGATTTAATTTGTTCACTTCAAAAATATAATGAATTGAACTTATAGTTTTCTTTACTTTGGTTACTTAGGTTTTCTTTACAGACACTAAATATTTAAAAACAATTAAGTGAAATTTTCAGTAACTGTTTCTGATAACATGGTTGTTGGTAGGTGGCAACAAGTGACCTTCATTATGAGTGAGTCTTAATGAGTGAGTCACTGATTCATTAACTTTAACAATACTGATTCATTCAGGAACAAAACAAGTGACTTCCTTTATGAGTGAATTCATTAAATCTGTCATGAAACCAGATCGATTTGTTCAAAAATGTGGATTCATTTACAAAACAAAACAAATGAATAAGTGTTCATAAGTGAATCAATGAATCATTCCCACAACAGAATGAGTTTATATCAGAATCAAACAAAAAAATTGAGTCACTGCATCTGAAATTGCAAAAATTTGGTGAAGAACTTATTTTGCGAAAGACGAAACAAGCGAATCACTGAATCATTCCCAAAACTCAATCAATTCGTTCAACAACATAGTTTCATTCAGGAACAAAACAAGCAACTTCCTTTATGAGTAAAATGAATCATTCACAATTCGTTCAAAAATACACATTTAGGAATGAATCAAGTGACTGTTCTTATAAGTGAATCACTGAATCATTCCAGAAATGTATCTGGTTAGTTCAAAAATGTTGATTTAGGAAGAGTAAAATTGAGTCACTGTGTCCGAAATTGCATAGATTTGGTGAAGAACTTACTTTACAACCAATAGTTCTACATGGCATATGTGTGTAGTATGAATGAGATTGCATTGAACCACATCGATTCCTTCAAAAACATGGATTCATTTAGGAATGAAACAAGTGACTGTCTTTATGATCAAATAACTGAACTGTTCCCAAAACCCAGCTGATTCATTCAAAAACTTGGGATCATTTAAGAATGAAAACATCACCCCTGGATGGGACCAGAAAAATGACCCACATTGGATTTGAACTCCAGTCACCATTCAAGAAAGCTCCACCGTTAGGCCACACTTCCGACAACACTAAATAATTTTAAAGCAGGTTTAATGTGTTTCTAAGTGCAAAAAAACACATGACTTTAAAAGTCACCCCATTCATCGCCATTTAAACATACTTTCCCGTAGTCCTCGGTTAAGGTCCTCAAAATCCAATCAACGTGTCAGTGAAATGGCTCTTCATCTGCGGAGATTAAGAACGCCTCTATTACCTCCGTTTTAGCCGTAGAACCGGCATACATTTCCGCACAGCTATTAGTAACACCTGGAGTCTTTCACATTAGTTGAGGATCTGGCATCATAAATTCCGGCCTATTACTGATTATTCTGACTTCTTGGGATAAATGGCTCAATGTTTTTGATAATGAAAATATACACTCTGCTCAGAGAGCCCGTTCCTGCACTCACATTACCTTTGTAATGTACTTCATGGTTGATCATATCAGACGATGTCATAACTTTTACCAAGACGGACTTATTAACTCAGGAATGCATTTCAGAGAGTCTGAGATTCTTCAAGCTTAAAGTCCCTGATTTAATGAAAGGTACTTACCGTCTCTGTACTTTATTTGAAGTGATTCTCTGCCGCTTTTAAATTGGAAAAACGTCAGAAGGTTTCATTGTGGAGTCGAACACGTGAAATACGGCCTCTTCTATGTGTAGTTAATTTTGGGAGCTCATTTACAGTGTCATTTATGATAAAATCTTCATATTGGATCTCATGTTAGAATATGCTACAGATGTGAACAAGAATCATGGATGAGGATTTATGTGAAACCAGACATATTTATAGTTGAGTTAGGCTGACCAGCTAAACCAGAGGTCACCAATTAGCAAACCGCCTTCTAGATTCAGACCCAAGACTGGCTTCACAAGGACCATGAATCATTTATAATAAATTAATATAATTTTTCTCCACACACAGAAATGGAGCATCTGAAACAGCATACAGTATATGCAGTGCTGGGTAGATTACTTACAAATTGTAGTTCATTACTGATTCGTAACGTAACGTAATCCACTACTTTCCACATTTTAGGTAATATAATCAGACTACTTTTTGATTACTTTTAGATTACTTTATACCTAACATTTGTATAGCATTGATTTAAATAGGAAAATCTTTGTACCATATTGATATCAAAAATTAAGAAAATATATTTCATTCGCTGTTATTAACAACATATACTGCATTAAACCTTCAGTGAAAAGCTAATAAATTAAATCATAAAAATGTAAAATCGATCAAAATAAAACTTACTAAAAATATGAAATTTTATTTGTTTTCCTGCATGTCATAAGACAATTAACTAATGTCAGAGAACCATGAACATGCAAATGTGTTACTTAATTAAACTTATTACCTTAAAATCTCAGGGTTACTTCAAATAAATATATTGGATGAAAGAGATTTGGCTGACAAAAAAAAGAAAAAAAGTTTGAGAATCTCTGCATTACATGTAAATAAGAAATAACATGAATTTGTGCAGTTTAATGTGTTTGAAAGACAAAAGCGTTCCAAATTTAAAAGGTGAAAAAGAAGAATTTGGGAGAATAAATTAATACAATTAAACTGTCAAGTACGACATAATACGTTTGAATGGAATTTAATTATTAGCATTTCTATGCTAGACAATTCAGCAGTCCTGGAAAGACTATCTTGACTATTAAAGATTTAAAATTTCTTACGTTCATAATCACACAACATATTGGCAAAAACTTAAAAACTTTGGAGTTAATGGAGAAAGCAATGGGATAATCAATTATCTTACTCCTTATCTAAACTTTTGAAAACATGTAAATTTGCTAGCTGCATAATTTCTGCCTCAGCCAACCAACTGGCTTTTAAAATCTAGACCATATCCTAATAAACTGCCAGCAAATGGTTGCAAACTGGCAAATGAAAGCAAATAAACAAACTAATAAACAAAACACATTTATTTAGGTACAAGCTCATGAACTCAATAAGAGCTTTTTGTATCGCATTATGAGCAGAGCCAAACTAAACGTACTAGTGATTTTATATTACAGTGGAACAGTATCTGAAACACCACTGTGGAAAATAACCACACTTTGGTTCAATCCAATGACTGGCAGCGGTGTGCAAGAGGGACGCCAACATTTTCCAGAATTATATGTGGCTCGTATCATGAAAATTGATTAGTTCAGGGAAAAATGTGACACCAGTTAATCGAGACCTTAAATAAAAGATATAATTCACAGGGCATGCTGAAAATTGTCACTCTCAGCGCTTTTATGACTATGCCAGCCTTTATGACTTCAAAGAAAATGCCACTGGCAGCAAATGACGTGCTACTGAATAACGTCGTTACAGAGAGGAAGACATTTAAAACTTGACGGTCTCTACAATGGAGGGAGTACTTCTGCTGAACATACATTTTCTCCAGCCAAAGAGGCTAGACAAAGATACCCAGACCCTCGTCTTCTGTCACGTTTACATTTCAAATTAGCTTCTACTTGGTAATTTCTACCTTCCACAGCTTATCAGCCAGGTCCTCCTAAATTAAGAAGCCATCATCTCTGGGAGCTGAGATGACCATGTCATTTACAAAGTGTCATGCAGGGCTCTACACTGTAAAAAATAAACTGTTGAGAAAACTTAAAAATATAAGGCAACATGATGCCGTAAGACTTTTGAGTTTTCTCAACAATAGTTTTTAAGTTCTGCTCAGTAAAGATACTTTGTTGAGCCAGTGTATATTTGTTTGTTCGTGCAATGCTGACTGTCATATTTTGCTAATAGAAAAATTCTTGTCACAACAACTGAAACAACAATTACTGTCGTTGATGTAATTCACTTTTTTCTGTTTCTTGGAAGACAGAAAGAATGTTTAAAGAGTCACCACATTATCAAATTTATGTTTGTTTACAAATGACAATCATTTATGGACAAGTTAGTCTAATAAAACAACATTGTCTTTGCTTGTAAGAAAACTTACAAGACTAAAGTATCCAAAAAATGGACATAAGTGGTTGAACATATTCTATGCCTCAAAACTAGACACCAACCTCAAGAACGGTGACAATTAACAAATGTTAAAAAGATGAGTTCTTTACATCACAGTACAACAAATAACTAACAATAATGATAAAACAACAACAACAAAAAAGTTTAAATGAAATCAGCAAACAGCAAATAATCCTATAACAGTAACTGCATAATTTATTCATGCTGCAATGCATGCTGGGAACTCACAAAGCCTTAACATTTCAACAATATGAAATTCTTTGTTCAGACAACTGTGTTTTTCTAGTTGGGACAACATTTGGGGTAATTTTGTTGGTCTGACAAGGGTTTTTATGTAGTTTCAAGAAAATATAATTTTTTAGTATTTGAGACTCAAAATGTTTCGTAAACTGGAAAATGTGCAGTTGCATTTTTTACAATGTACTACAGTAGACTTTACCCAGCTTAAACCAGCCTAAGATGACCAAGCTAGTTATGTTGTTCCATTTGAATGGTTTTAGAGGAGTTTTAGGCAAATGTCAAGACTGGGAGACTTACTTAAACAACTTAAACCAGCTTAAAACACCCTAAACCAGCTAGACTAGCAAGACTTCACTATAAAAAAGTCTATGGCTAGTGTATAATCATAGGTCCTTATGCAGGTACAAATAACATCAAAATTAATTAAATGAAGTGGGCTTTGCATGCAATCAGTCAATCAATAAATAAATACAATGCATCTTAGTTTAAGTGGGTTTCTTCGCTTCTTCGCTATGAATTGCACTCGCTTTTATAATTCTAGTAAAAAATATGTACTTTATTAATAGAGGTTCACTTACATACACTGTAAAATTTATTTTATCTTTAAAACAAAGATTATTCAAGTATGTTTTACAGAAAAAAAAAAAAAAAACATATCTTTATACTTTAAAATTTCCTGTTTAATTCAATGTGTTATTTGCTGCTTTTTGGAAATTATTTGTGAAATTTACTAGCAATTTCTGAGTGACTATTTTTCAGTGCGGCTGAATTATTTGATAAAATTATAAAATAACTATAACTAAAATTTTACACCATTAACAACTTACTATTGGTTCTGCTAAAGTCTACATTGTTTTCCCACCATTTGAGAACTGTACTTCAATAATGGAGTCAAATTTGAATAAATTATATATTAACTTTAATTATCGGAAGTAAAACAAATGAAACATTACTAAGAGTTCACTTACGCACTTCAGACATGAGTTTGAAAAACAGATTTCACATAATCTAAATGTAGAATTAAAAGAATATTAACATAATTTTAACCAAGAATTGAATGTCAAGTCAAACATTGAAAGCTGGCTTGATAACTAAAGTGTCCAAAAGTGTCTGAAGTGTTCAAAGTGTCCAAAAAAGTACACTTAATTTCCCAGAATGCCATTTCCTGTTGAACTGTAATCAAGTAAATTCTACTTCTTGTCACTGTAATTCATTCAAATACCAATTCAAGAAGTATCATGTTTCAGTCACTCCTCTGGATTTACAGAATTCCTTATTTGCGTTTTCTGTTTTATATACTGTAAGTTGATGTGGTGTGCTGCTCTATTGTTTAAATTATTCCAGAACATCATGAAGTGCAAGATGTTGTACTCTACAATGCTGACAAACACCAGAATAATAAGCGAACTAACTCCTCGATTATCTTGCGTATTAGTCCACAATTTGAATCTGAAACTTTTCCTCTTTAAATGCTAATCTTTCCCTCCAAATCTCTGCCTAATCTTCTACATCTAATTACTATGATACAGTTGATAAAATACTACTGCTAGGTTTCCATCTGAAGCTTGTACACAATTAGTGTAGACACAGAAAATAAATCAATATTCCCAATTCAACTGTAAAAAACAATTAAGGAAAGTGGCCTGGCTGTGAAAATAACAGTGAGTAATTGTCATTAACCACTTCACAATTCACCACGGAGAGCCGTACCCAGAATGCACCCTGCTCAAGTGCATGACTGCAGCTAATACCAGACACATGACAGAGGTGACAGATGCCAATAACGGCGTTCAGAAACATGTGTGTGTAATTGAGAGATTTAATGAAAAACAAAGCAAAATGAGTCTCGGCCGAACCTGAACATGGAAAGTTGGGTGAGGTCGTACGGATGTAGCACATACGAAACAAGCCACGTACAAGGTCATGCTTATTCTCTTGCATTTCCTGAGTCTGGATAAAAAATGCTCACCCTCTATTGTTTTACTAGATTCTTTTTGCATTTCTATACCGGCTGCTCACTCATCGATGTGTGCATGGGGAGACAAATTACATTAGCATTACGTTTCAAACAGAACAATGTGTGACCCTTTTGTTTTCAACAAGTTCAGTAATGACACAATATGTTTTATAAGGTCAGAGGAGAAATCCTGGAATAAAAATAATTGAACACTTCCTTGCTTTAAGTAAATATGGACCTGAAATAACATGATACTAATGTTTAAAAGCAAATGCAAGGGCGTACAATACTTTAAATGGGAGAAAACTCGTGCCGCCACTAAATCTGCCATTAGTTTTAAAAACAGTAACATTTACACTTTCTGATTAATCAAAAATTATCACTAGAATGTATTTTCATAATTTACTTTCTCATTATTTTATAAAATAAATAAATAAATAATAATAATAATAGTATAAACACTGTCTACCCATAAAAAACCCTGTGAGACTATAACTCAATACTTTATACATTAAAGTATATACTGTATTAATTTTTTTAAAGAAACATTTCTACTATGTCCTGACAGAAGAAATGACCATTTACCCTCTCCTTTTCAGATAGAGATTATCTGTTTTACTTCTGTACACTAGTGAAAGATGAGACTGACTATAGAGGCAGGAACGTAATAAATGTTCATCCTCTCATATCATAAAATCTTGTCGTCAGTCTCTGCTTGTGAACGCTGACGGACACACAAAGAAGAGCAAAGTGAGTCTATTAATAGGAAAACTACCCTCATTAAAGGTTTCAGTTTATTTTAGGAGCAGGACGAAGACCCATAAACCGCTTCATGACTATCACAGTATTTATTTCAATGTTAGTGCCTTCTGAAATAAGAGGAAAAACACACACACACACACACACACACACCCACACACACACACACACACACACACACACACACACACACACACACATTAAATAACAAAAATATTACAGTACAACAGTAAATAATTAATTATACAGTAAAACTACATATATATTAGATAAACCAACACATATATGTTAGTTTATAGGGAAAATATGTTAGTTCATAGGGAAAAAATGGCCAAATTTCACTCCTGAATTAATAAGTAAACAAATAAATACACTATTAGTATATAAGTCACACTTTACCTCACAATTAATTTAAAATAAATTATGAATTCACACATCTACACATAATGAAAATATTATATAATTAACTGTCAAGTCAAAGAAAAATCAAAGAGAAATGTTAAAAAAATCTAAACTTATACACCTAATTTTCTTCAGCATAATTTTCAGCATGATAAAATTTTAAAATATAATGTAGACAACATCCATAATATAATTCTGGTATCTTAATTTTGGATTTTAAGGGAGAAATAGAACTAGTTTATGAGTCACCTAAACAATTCAAAATTCACAGCACCTCTAAATTCAGGTTTTATGAAGTGACTGAGTTGATTGTACCTGTAAGTGAGATTTATCGTGACCCTTGGCTACTGTGGGGTAACCACCGTCTGGGATCCCCTCACCAGCCCTGCAAACACACTCAATGTTGGTATTAATTTGATGCCAGAACTCCAACTTTTATTGGCCAAAAACCTGCATTACTGGATGGCCACACTGCATGACACACACCACAGTTTTTGCTCCGAGACTATATGAATATTTCAGCGTGTCAATTAGCCAACAGATCATTTGGCTTTCCAGAGAAAGTAAACAGACATAACATGGTACACAAACATGGTTTTACAGGCTCCGAAACGCAAACGCAGCCTGTGGAAATACACGCCATTGACACGATCATCAGGCCATGATGTCAATAAAAACTCCTTCGTATAAACATTACTTCTGGACTGCGAGAGAAACAGGGACAAGGGAATATTTAGCAATATGTTTGGATCCGGTGACATTGCTAGCACTGAAACGAAAAGGTATATTTAGTCATAAATGGCCAGACAAATATCTTATATATTTCCAGTCATGGACGGTTTTAAGTGTGCTTTTTCACAAAACATTAGCAGATTGTTTATGTCTCACCGCTAGGCTAAGCGATCGCTTCAGTTGTGTTCCATTCTGTTTCTGAGGGTGTAACTTTAGCAAAAGAGTGGCTTGCCAGAGGAATGTGTTGAATATGGCTCGTGCTGTATATCAATATTCCTCTTAATGCTGAAATAAGCAATGTTAATGTGTGCCACAGGTCTTCTCTCCCAAACTCCACACTCCAAAGACTTGTCAGCCAATAAGAACAAGCAAATTAGTTGACAAAACTTTCTGACTGGCTGACAATCCATATTTCTGTATTTTGACTTATCCCAGCAGGCACCAGACGTCTATGTAACGTCAGGTTGACGTTGGACATGACGTCGGACAGACGTTGCATTTTGGTTGAAAATGAAAATCGAGTTGACGTCAATATTTGACGTCAATTTAACGTTGGATTTTGGTTGCACAACCTAAAAACAACAAAATCTCAACGTCAGCTGACGGTATTGGACATCAATTTAACATTGACATTAGACGTTGAATTTACATTGAATTTTGGTCACCTGACGTCGCAACCAAAATTTAACCAAATATCAACGTCTTATGACGTTGTGTGCCTGTTTTGTGCCTGCTGGGATTCTACTACATTTTTACAAACAAAAAAAAAACATTTGTTCAAAAGTGCATTTTCACAGACAATCAAAATAGACAATTAAGGCCTAAATGTCCCACAGTAATGGCAATCTAATGATAATCACTCTTTAGAATAATGTGAATTACTAGTCTAATTGCTATGCCGCCAGTATTACTAATTATTTTTATCTAAAATTACTAATCATTATTACTACTTACTATTACTATAAATTACTAATTACTATTATTTTAAATTACTAATAATTAGTTATTACTAATTATTTATTTAAAAAAAAAGACTAAAGAAATGAAAAGATATTCCAATAATGAGAATTTTTAAGGAAAAAAATATGCTTAATTATGAAAATAATTTTTACACAAAATAGAATAATAAATGCAAAATATTGATTTCCTATAAGTTAATAACTGGATGGCATGAATATAATAAGGTCACATGAAAACATTTAGCATTACATAAGGCATATTATTTCACCTGCTATTTAAGAAAAAAAAGTAGGCAATGTATAATATATACTTCATAATATACAGTAAATAAAATATGTTTTATGTTTAAAGAAGAAAGAAACAGTACAGATGCATGAGACCTGGATACAGCATTGAGAAAGGAGACCGGATCACTTCATTTGACAGGTGGTTTTCTCATTCCCTCTCCTGCTCTTCTGAATCTTTTATTAATATTTTTCACTTCCGGACTTTTTCCCCCACCCACACTTTAAACTCATCTTCTGTCTTTTCCGGTTTTACTTCTGACTCTTTCTCTCTCTGGTAATAGATTTGCTGTGTAAGAGTGAAGTGGCGATCAGACCCTCAGACTCCACTGGGTGCTTCGTTAGTTAAAGGAATCCAGCAAATGGATTTCCATAATTCAGCAGAATCATGAAAAATTCAAAAAGTAAAGTTTGTTCAAAAGTGCTAAAATCTTCTCATGGGTGCGTTGCCTTATTTATTTGACATTTCCACATCTCTCATTTTTACTTGTGTTTTAAGCATGAAAAATAGACAAATACGACCTAAATGTTTTACAGTAATGATAATCTAATGAGAATCAACATTTAGAATAAAGTTAAATATTCAGATGCTTCCCAATAATAAGAATTTTCACAGAAAATATGCTTGTTGATATTATGAAATTTTAATAATGTCACAATGGAAAATCCTTAATAGTTGTAAATTAGGCTTTACTTTTTAGAATATAATTTCTTTAAATATAATTTCTCATCCGATGCCAAGTACTGTTACAGCAAATTTTACTGACATTTATTCCAATACAAATACCTCTAATAAATTAGATTTATGTTGGAAAATTGGTAATTAAAGCAATTTAAAAGGACATTATTAATAATAGGCTTAAACTGTAAATCATTAGATTCCTTTTAAGTTTTCCATTAGAAATTATAAACGTGATCAATCAAATTCTTGATCAACTTCGTGATCAAGAAACTATTATAAATATAAATAATAAATGTCTAAAATAAATGTAACATTCTTAGTTACTTAGTAAAGTGAAATAACTGTTTTAGTTGTTAACTAAAACTAAAATTAAAACTTGAAAAAAAAAAAAAACCTTAGAAATGTCGACTTGGCAACAAACAAACTACTAAAATTACTAAAACTAAAATTTAAGCTAAATATTATTTAAATACTATTTAAATAAAATTTAAGCTAAATATTATTTAAATACTTTTTAAAAAATATTTTTAAAAATATTAAAAAACAAAACAAAACAAAACTAAAAAAAATAACAAATAAATAACAATTTTTAAAATAAAAAAAGAAAACTGCAACTCTAAAAATAAAAGCTACTTCAAAATATTTCTAAATACTATAACAGTACATAAATAATACTAAAACAACGCTGAGCAGCATTTCAGTGGAAAAGGGGTATGAGAAACTGAGAGAGAGAGAGAGAGAGAGAGAGAGAGAGAGAGAGAGAGACCCATGCAGTTGACACATTATTTAAAGCAGCTATTTAGTGGTCACAGCCCCTCAGCTGCTGTCCTGTCTCTGCCTCTTTGTGTCTCACGCAGCTAAACCGACTGTCATAATTTCAAACAGGATTTATAGCAGTCAGACCACAAAACATAAGCTCTAACCCGATCCAGACCTGCAAACGATCACCAGAAACTTAGAACAGGGAGAAAATCCCCAAACAAATGCTTTTATTAATGTCACCCAGTGCTCTGCTGGAGTTTTGGGTTCCTGGGAGAACATAAGTCTGATTTTGTGAAGCGCACTTGATTCCTTCCAAGTGGCAGACACATGGGCTGCTTAAATGTTTTACCGTTTACTTCTACATAGAAAATGACCTTTCAGAGTAAATCAGTCAAACATCGGATGGTTATAGACCTATAAAGAATATCAAATTTATTGGCAAATTATGAAACACATATTTAACTGAAACTTGGGGGCAAGTTTCGGGGAGGTGCCAGAACATTTTTCCAGTGACAACGCTCTCTGTTGAGTTTTAGTGCATTTTAAAGGAGCTTAACAGTGACGTAAAGTAATTTTTTTCTCTGTCCGTTTAATGAATCAAGTGACTTAAATGGGCCGCAGTGTTCACGCGTTTACAGTTCTACAGGCGTGTGACTGGGTCAGAGTTTCTGCAGTTCAATACACAGAACACATTCACACAATGTGGAGTTTGTTTTTTAAACATATCAAAAACCAAAACCAAAGATATTACACAACCACTAATGAAAGGAGAGAGAAAATTAAATAAATACGAAATAAATAAAAAATAAATAATAAAATACAATATTTATTCCTAAAATTATATAAACAATCATATTAAACAGGAGGTAAGGTGGTAAGAGACTTGAAGTAAACAATAAAACGATTCCATTTATTAAAAAAAAAAAAAATATATATATATATATTTTTCCCATACATCTAATTTTTTTCCAATTTCAGAAAAAACATAGTGTACACTAGCCATTGAGAAATAGTTGGAGACTTGTTCGATTTCCAGTGGAGCAAAAATACAGCGCCTAGCTAATAAGGAGGTAAAAGATAAAATATCCAATTGTTTAGAATTAAACTGAGACCAAATCTTTGGGACCCCAAAGATTGCTATAGCGGGGCAAACTTCAATTCTAACTTTCAGCACCTCAGACACAGTGGTAAAATAATTAACCCCAAAATTTTGCAACATAGGGCAAGTAAAAAACATATGACTCAAATTACAATGAGAAACATGACATCTGTCACATCTGTCTTCTATATTAGGAAATATTTCTGATAGTCGGGCCTTGGAAAAATGAATTTTGTATACTGTTTTAAATTGAATGAGGCCAAGACGTGCACAAATTGTACTAGAACGTATTCTGTCCAATGCACACTTCCACCAATCCTCTTCAAAACTTTCACCCAACTCCAACTCCCACGCTCTTTTAATTTTGTCAATAGAGCAGTCATCTAAACTTAAAAGACAACCATAAATTCTTGAAACCTGTGACTTTTGATGTAGACTTTAAACTGTAGAAATTCTTCCCAAACTAGCACTGGGGGGAGAGATGGGTAACTAGGAAATAGGGTAGCAGAACAGTGTCCAATCTGTAAAAACTGATACAGATGGGACATTGACAACCCCAAATCGGAGGATAACTGTGCATAGCTACAAAATGTGCCCTCTCTGTACAGGTCATGAAGACATTTCAAGCCTTTTGTATACCACTGCTTAAAAACAGGATCGGTGAGAGATGGGGGAAACAAGTGATTTCACTACATTAGTCCGACCTATCAATGATAGAGGCAGATTTCTCCATCGCTGAAAGTCAGACTTAGTCTGTTCCAACAGAGGGGAAAGATTAGCAGATACAAGAGAGGGTTATATTAATATTATACAAGAGAGAGTTATATTAATTCCAATATATCTAAATCCTGTTTTATTTATTTTGAATGGAACATCTGACTGCAAAAGACCCATAGCCAATGCGTTAATAGGGAAACACTCACTTTTATGGAAATTTATTTTGTTTCCAGAGAAAGAGCCACATTTTTGCCACACTTTAGCCAAAATCTTGGCATCAACATTCTGCAAAGAAAGGGGCCTATAAGAGCCACATAATGTAGGATCTCTTTTCAATAGCAGAATTATAGATGCTTGTGTGAGTGTCTCAGGTAAAAAAACACATTCTGAAGATTCTGAATACACTGACAAAAGTAGTGGGGACAATTTGTATTGAAATTTCTTAAAAAACTCAACAGGAAAGCCGTTGGGCCCGGGGGCTTTATTACCATGCATGCTGTTAATCGCCTGATTAATTTCACTTATATCTAATAGGGCTTCGAGACTAGCTACAGCTGGATCAATTGTAGTAAAATTTAAATTCTGTAAAAAAGAAGTCATATCATGGGAATCCAATGGAGATTCAAGTCTGAAACTATTTATTGGGACTGAACTATTTTTGCTTGAGTGTTATGCAAACAATAATAAAAAAAAGCAGCCAGTGACTTGAGTTCAAGGTGGGACTATCTGCTTGTCTGACCAACGAAGGCTAGAAATGACTGGAAAAGAGAGTGGGGAATGGGATCGGGAAAGGACCAAAAAAATAAAAGATAATTTTAAATAAATAAATAAATCCAAAGTCTACACGTCATAAAAATTGCAATGTCTACATATCATAATAAATAAAAAAAAAAAAAATAAATAAAATAAATGATTTACAATACAATAATAAATAAATAAATAAATAAATAAATAAAAATAAAAAATCCCAGGTCATACATATATACATAGCAATCAAAAATGAAAATAATAGAATAGAATACAATAATTGTAATAAACCCAAGTTTATATATCAATAAAAAAATAAATAAAAACAAAATGAATAAAATAAATAAAAGTCCAAGTGTGCATATATAAGTGTGCAAAAAAAAGGTTCTAAATCAATCTATCAAGGTCTAAATACCCATAAGTCAAAGTCAAAGTCAAAGTCAAAGTCAGCTTTATTGTCAATTATTGTCAATTCCACCACATGTACAGCACATACATACAGAGAATTGAAATAAAATTGAAATAAAATTGAAATAAAAACAAAACAAAACAAAACAAAACAAAAAACAAAAAAAAAACAAAAAACAAAAAGGTCTACATTTTATCTGTTCATGTTTACATTTTCTAATAATTTCTAATACCAAGCTCTGGTGTTTGAGCAACAGAAACACACACGTTTGCAATTCATATTAGTACCACAAGCGGCTCAAAAATTACACACTTCACCTTTAAATTATCAGTTGACACAATGGTGTAATTAGTCAAAATTGATGTCATAGTCTTCTGTCTTTCACACAGCCTGTTTACACAAGCGGTATTGTTCGCACGATACCAGCGTTCAATTAACCCAGCCTGAGGCCGTCATTATGCATGGAAAATCATTCCTCTTGGACAAATTCGCATTCATCTGCATGGCTGTAATCACATTTAAACAATTGGACATGCTAAGATTCTTCTTTCAAACAACATAAAGCTCTTGTTTGGCTTTAACATCAGTCGTATCACATGCCCTGGAAACACGGTTATTTGGTGACCCATCTTAAAGCATTTATAGTTCCATTTGAAAACTGCTTATACTAATGTGGGTAATTGTAGCTTTAAATGAGACATACTTTTTACTCTTTGACAAGGTGACAGCGTTCGATGATGGCACACAATGGCAGCTAATGACTCCTTTGTTCCAGTAAATTGTGGGAATACTCATTACAGCTATTTTAAATGCGCCCAGTCTTAGAGCTTAAATTGGGCAGTACTTAACCTACTTAAACATAATAAAACATCCCAGCTGCTGCGGTCCTTGGCAAACTTAGGCAAAGATGCACAACTTTGATCTCAGAAGTCAATTAAACACTAAGATTTTAAAACTAGAGCAGAATCATTTTGCAGGATTCATATGCATTTGTTTAAAAACTGAGAGCATTTTGATTTAAGGGTGACGTGTGATTTCTGTAGCAATTAAAATGATTGTTTTCAAACAGGTTTCTGCAGGTGTTTATATTCATGCACTTTCAATGCAAGTTTATGGAGCATAAATAAACATTAAAATTAAATCCATGCATCAAAAGTATAATGTAACTCAAATTGTTTACCAACCTCAATAAGTTATATCCAATCTTTGCACTGGTTAAATGGAGCTGCCACAAAGTTTTTTAGGTGGTAGAAGCTCATCCACCTAGAAAAGAATGATTTAAATAACTTTATGAATAAAATAACATAACTTTTGCACCGAAAAATGTAAGTGCTTCAACAAATATATAAGTTTCACATCCAAAGAAATAATTATGTCATATGCCAGGAAGGGATGTGACATAATGCACAATGTAAGAAGCACATAACTTTTACTATAGTAGGCTACCTACAAATGATTCAACTGTAAAAGACTGATTTACACAACTATACAGCTCGAATATTATTTTTTCAAAGAATTCCAAAGAATTCATGTAAATGGTTTAAATAAAATACAAACTAAATAATTCCGCTTTTTAACAGTTAGGTCAACATCAGTAGTGGCTCCTGATCGTAAGTTTAGGTGGGGCCGATTCTGGGTCTTATAGCGCTAGTTTATAATGAACTCAAAGTTTATAGTCTTTATTGTCTAATCACTGAACACATGCACACACACTTTTGACAGAGATCTAATGTCCTTGTGTTATTCAGCCTGTGGGCTGCACACTAATGTCGACTGACAGGCTCGAAGTACACACACACACACACACACACACACACACACACACACATAGAATTATTGGCTTATTATTGTCCCCGAATGTGAATGTTACAAATTGTAGAGAAATTTAAGTGAGGAAACAAATATCATGTCTCATCTCAAAACAAACATAAAACAAACACAACAAAACGATATAAAGGCTTTTCATGTGAGCACATTTAAACTAAAGGATTAACACTTTCATCAATTTAAAACACTGCTCCAC
The DNA here is from genome assembly GCA_039654775.1 of Spinibarbus caldwelli. Taxonomy (NCBI): domain Eukaryota; kingdom Metazoa; phylum Chordata; class Actinopteri; order Cypriniformes; family Cyprinidae; genus Spinibarbus; species Spinibarbus caldwelli. The sequence goes on from CM077256.1 coordinate 3,898,365, forward strand.
ATAGGAAAAAAACAGACATTCTAGCTAGTTACTGACCTGATGCAGACTCATATAGCTGAATCTGACTGAAATCGTCCTGATCTGGAACGAGATAAGGTAACGTGAAAATAAGCGGGTCAGTCTCAAAACTGCCCAAATGGCTCTCAATTAGAGCGTGCTGCAGTTCCACTTTTCACCACAGATTTACATTGTAAAATGTGTGGGGCGCTGTTAAATTTGGGAGGGCACCGGCGCGACTGCCCCGCTTACTATCATTTTACGTGCCTGCCGAAGCTTGCGATGAATTTTAATATGAATTTTAATATATCCTGCGCACTTTGACTTAAAATTCTCAAGAAAATCCGAAAAATAATCACATTTAGAGTTTCTTATTTATTCAGTTTAGATAGAGGTCTATGTTTTGGGTGGATATTTTGGTGGGGCTCTGCCCCATCTGCCCTTACAGACGAGCCGCACCTGGTCAACATGTCCCTTAGACTTCACCTTGTAAATGTATTATATATGTGTTTTATAAACTTATAAAATTTTAATTATTTTGTGGTAATCAACAGCAGAGCACAGAATATTCCTTTAATATCTAATGCTTGCCACAATGGATGTAAAAAATATCAGATCTGTGCATTAGGCCTAAAAAATGTAGCTTAACAGACCTGCCAGAGTTCATAAAATGGTTAATATTAATCAAAAAAAAAACAAAAAAAAAGAAAGAAAAAAAGGAAAAAAAAAAACAATGCATTTAAAAAAAAAATATATATATATATTTATTGTACTTATTTAGGTAGAAATTAAAGTATGCAAACCTAAAGAAAATACAACATTAATTTCAATTGAAAGGTTATTATTAAATAAAGAAAACAATATTTAGTTTTAAATAATTGTTTAATTATATATTGGAAATTGAAAATGATATATATATATATGCACAATTAAATATATAATTTCATATTAAATAGACTTTGAAATAGAGATTACTGATTATTAATAGGTAGAATTAGGTAGAAATTGAAATATCAAAGGAAAAATCTGTTAAAAATGAACTTGTTTGAATGAATGTTTATTTGACTATTTAGGTTTTGGAAATAAAGCCATTTATTACTTTATTATATATATATATATATATATATATATATATATATATATATATATATGAATGCTCAGTTGGCTTTGAAACTGGTATCATGTGAGTATCACCGCAATTAGTATTGATTATTGAAACTTTACAATTGCTTCATATAATCTAATTTTAAGAAAGCATGACACTACAAACAGCCAGTTAATGTTGAAGGGATGTGCAACTGTAATAAGAACAGGAAGCTGTCAATCAAATGAGTGAGAACCTTTAAACATCATCAGGGAAGGATGACATCCCGATCCCTCAAAACATCACATTCACGTGCAAGTGTGTGTGTTGCTGTAGTTTGTAAGTGACTAAGGTGTTCATCTTCTCGTCTCCCCCTTTAAAACACGCCAGATGCCAGGCGAAGTATCAAGATGCCACAGGCATTCGCAAACACACACGCTCACGGTGAGAGTGGGTAGGTGGGTGAGGACGGGAGAGGATGAGAACCTCCCGCGGGGCAAGTCTGAGAGAGAGCGGGAGGGAGGGAGACGGGGATGACAGTGGAAGAGACTGAATATGACTGTGTAATATTCGCCGTGGGCCTCAGAGGCAGAGTCCTTATAACTGCCTGTAAAAGATGCAAATTTGGTGAAATTATCAGCTGTAGAGCCGCGGGCTGTTTTCCAGCGGCCCTCTCCCGGCCCCCCGGCCCCCGCGCTGGAGGAAGTATTAGAGCGAGGAGCAGAAAGAGGCAAAGTTCAGTTAGCTTGGGGCGAGCCCCTAACCAAACTCCTCCAATTGGGGACATATGAAGAATCCTTTTACTTGAAAGACCTCTTACGGCCCTCCACCACACAAACCAAACACAAGCAAATAGGAAATAGAGATGTAAAGAGCGGAGGAGAGAGCAAGTGCCAAGGAGAAGCAACTGGAAAGGAACCTTCAGGCGGGTTACAGGGTCTCACAAAGCAATAAAAATACACATAGATATAAGCCTGGGCGGGAGAAATATTCATATGGCTGGAAGTTTGCATGGCTGCTTTACATGCGAAGAAGAAACACAAAGAACTCAAATTTACCTTTTTAATGCAAGTTTAATGCAAGTATGTTTTGATAAAAATTACCTACGAAACAATTTGAACAGTTTAATGGCCAGATTTACTAACAAACCGTCTTTTGGCGTTAAAATAGTACTGTCAGGATTTACTAAAGACGCGCAGTGAAGAATTAGCGCTGAAAAGACGTGGTCACAGTTAATTTTGCACCTGACCTTACTGAATATGCATTTGTAGGAGTTTTCCTTTCAGAGACAAAGTTTATTTAATTCATATTAAAATGAATCATGCAAAGCGAACATTTGTGCTCGTCAAATGATTGGTATTTGCGCCATTATTTAACACCCAAAAAAGCATGTCTTAAAGCAGGTGGTATTTTGCACTGCTTTTGGTAAATTGCGCTGGTCTTTATGGAAATGATCTGGCTGCGTCTGTGTTCTTTAATGCGTGCATTGTCAGTAAATCATACACAGAATTTTCCCCTCCCATCGGCGCTTTTATGGAATTGCGCTCTAATGCTAATTTGCCCTGTTTAGTAAATCTGGCCCTAAGTCTCATCTCAGTAACATGTCAGAATATGGAAGTAAAATGGGTTGCAAAAGGGTTTTGTGTTCATTTAAACTCTGGTTGACATGGGACATCACAACTTGCCATGCTAGTATATATTAGTGTTACTGTTTTGAATTAAAATATGACAATAAATAAATAACTAATTATGATTAATTATGATAAATAACATAACTATGTTGTACATACTGTAACTATATCGTGGATGTTTTAAAGCAGAGATGAAATCAGAATTCCTCTTTTTAATGCATGTTGGCTTGTCTTGATAAAAATCACCTCCTTTTAGCATGCAACACAATCTAATCAGTTCTTGATGGATAAAATCAAGTCTAGTCTATTTTTTCCTCATTGAATATCTTGTTCAAAAATAGAAACCACAATCTAAAGTTTTTAATGAATGTTCTTGGTGCACAAAAAGGCTTGTCTTGATCAAATTCACCAACAAAAAAATTTCAAGTTTAAAGCAAGTCCCATCATCTACTTTTTCTCATTGAATATCTTGTTTCACTTAGAAACATGTCAGATTATGCAAGTAAAATGGGTTGCAAAAAGGTTTCATGTTAACTTTAAGCTCTGGTTGCATGTGGCATATCAACTTGCCATGCTAGTGTTAATATTAGTGTTACTATTTTGAATAAAACTAACTATATTGTATATTGTAACTCACTCTAAAAAATGCTGGGTTGTTTCAACCCAATTTTGGGTCAAATATGGACTAACCCAGCTGTTGGGTTAAATTTTTACATTGAATTTTTAACCCAAAAGTTGGGTTAGTCCATATTTGACCCAAAATTGGGTTAAAACAACCCAGCATTTTTTAGAGTGTATATTGTGGGTGTTTCAAAGTAAAGGTGAAATCAAAATGTGCCCTTTTAATGCATGTTTTTGGTGCAGAAAAAGGCTTGCCTTGATCAAAATCACCTATGAAACAATTCTAACAGTTTAAATCAAGTCACATCATCCACTTTTTGTCACTGAATATCTTGTTTCATTCAGAAACATGTCAGATTATGGAAATAAAATGAGTTGCAAAAGGGTTTCATGTTGACTTGAACTCTGGTTGAAATGTGGCTTCGCAACCCTAACCCTAACCCTAACCCTAATTTACATGTGGGAGCAATATAGAAACACAAAAAAGAAGGAAGGGTGTTGTAAAGCCAAGATGAAACCAAAATTTACCTCCTTTTTGGCACACAAAATTTTTGTCTTAATCAAAACCACCACCAAAACGATTCACAAATACCTTTTTTAACCTATTTTAGCATGCAACACAATCAAATCAGCTCCTGATGGATAAAATCAAGTTCCGTCACCCATTTTTTACTTCACTGAATATGTTGTTTCACTCAGAAACGTGTCAGATTCAGGAAGTAAAATGGGTTGCAAACAGGTTTCATGTTGGCTTTAAGCTGTCATTGTCATGCAACATCACAGCTTGGAGTCAAAACCATCTATTTTATCATATTAGTTATATATATAAATTACTGAATTGTCCTGATATGAAATTATTCTTTCTGTGACGTAAAAGTTTGGTATTACTGCCAACCTCTATATTACACAGACATGAAGCATTCTGAATGGATCATTATTTACGGAAAGGTACACGTTACAGATGTGCTCGTCAAACAAAGAGCCTCTTTCTCCTGAAAGTATCGACTAGGAAGTAAGAGTCCACATCCAGGACTGTAAACATGAGCTAATCTTTTCCTAAAAGAAGAGGGAAAAGGAAGTTTGTGATTGGAGATGAAGAGCAGCTCTCTGAATGTGATTGGTGGAACTGAGGGTGGAATCGCTGCATCGAATGACGATTGGCGTTTATTGCAGCCCAGCCTCGGCAGGTAGAGTCTCTGATGGGTAACCAGCGAGTGGAGTGGCGGGGTGGTCTGTTTCTGTGCCTTCCCTGATGCCTGATTAAAATCTTAGTCATATTATGAAAAGCTAGGGAGCGCAATCAGATGTTAGGAGTGACAAATGATTTTAAAAGGATGGCGGTTCGGAAACAAAGATGGTGTGTCTATGCAAAAATATTATTATGTTTGATCCCAATCCTACTGAGCCTCCTTGCTGCCTACATAGGTTGCTGCTTTCCAAGATAGCATCCTAACCGAAATGGAACCTCATTAGTGACTGATTTGGAATGCTCTACAAAGGCAGCATCTCAGCACAACACAATTAGCACTTCTCACAGAAATCACAATTCATTCCAGTTTCGAAATGATCATGTTGCTAAGCTATAATCTGATTGTCTAATAAGGATTAAAATAATAATCATAATAATAATAATAATAATAATAATAATATTAACAATAAATATTAAAATTAATTTAATTTAAAAATATATTTTTATATTTTCGATAGCTAATGACTACAAGAAGCATAAATATGTAGCATACACATTTTTAAAAATTTATTTAGACTATTAAAATTATTTGTTTAAAATAAATTCATATCACTAAGCTTGCACGATAGTCTAAATATCATTAAGAAAAAGATAAAAATATACATAACATTATTAGATTGTTATATTAGATAATTAGACTATTAAAAAAAAAAAATCAGTACTTTATGTTAGGATTAGTATCAGATGACATAACTATGTCATCTGACAGTATGACATAATACTGTTAATATTTTAATAATTTTAAAATATAATATTTCTTTCTTTTTTTTTTTTTTTTTAGATTTCCGCATCACATAAAACAAGTAGTTTATATAAAAAAGTTGCCAGATGCTACTCAAAATATTGGTTTTGACTCAAAAAAAGTTACCTATAGAAAAAAAAAATCTGTAGTATAATTCCAGTACATCCCAAAATAAAACACCCTTATAAAAAGACAAAGGTGATGTTGTGCTGAATACAGAGCGATGTGCTGCAGAGCAAACTGTTGCATAAAGAAAGGCTACGACACCAAACGCATCGAAGCCACATTTAGCCGGAGGTGGATGGTGTCGGCGGCCACCCTGCGAGTGCGATAGGGACTTAAACGTTTCACCTTTAACTAATTGTGTTTTTTAAGCTCGGGTTCCTGTAATTCTGCAGGACGAGGTGATCCTGGGAGGAAACATATGGTGTGGGACTTCTAAAGCTCTTAGCTGAGGCCCATCACACGGAGACGTGTCCGCAAACGGCGAATGTCACGAGCAGGCAGTGCGCAAGCTCTCCACTCACCCATTAAAGCGGAGGAGAGAAATATCCAAGGCTGCGCCAGTTTAGCTGTAAAGAAGTTACCGGTTCAAATAATGCCAGAGTCTCGCTCCCCCCGGGTCAGCGGCATGTGATCTGCTGGGACCGAGTGATCTGAGATTGCTTTTCCCACCAATCTCTTCCAAATGTCAGAGTTTTTTCTTCTTTCTAGAGGAAGAAGGATGAGAGAAGGCATACAGCAATATACAAGAGCACGACACATAGGTGGGGACGAACGGCGATGCCGGGATAGAAACGGCCAGGACCTGAGTGGAAGCACCCTCTGGAGACAGCACGGGTTGAGCTGTAAAAATCCCAGGGTCCCACACACGCACACTTGCATGCAATTTAACAGTAGTAGGGACAAAAGTGTCTGCGTCATATCAGTAACGTAAGAAATTAATGTTCATTTTTCTTGCCCAGACAGAATCTACTGATTTGCATTGTCATTTGTTAACATTAGTTAATATATTAACTCACATTAACAAACAATGAACAATATATTTATTACACTATTTATTAATCTTTGTTAATGTTAGTTCATTCATTTTTTGTTCACATTAGTTCACAATGCATTAACTAATGTTAACAAACACAACTTGTGATTTTAATAATGCATTAGTAAATGCTGAACTTGACATTAACTAAGATTAATCAATGCTTTAGAAGCATTGTTCGTTATTAGTTCATGTTAAGTAATGTAGTTAACTAATGAACCTTATTGTAAAGTGTTACCGGAAAACCTGTAGAAAGGAATGGAAAAATTAAGCTGAGAGTACTTCACTCTTACTGAAAATCATTATTAAATTAGTCAAACTAATTAAATGCATGTAGGAAGCTTGCGAGTTCTGCAAAACTAGAATCACCAAACAAATTGCAAAAATAACTACTGTTTTCAGACATGTTTTCAGAAATAGATAATCCTGACCTGAATGTTAATATTGTGCTGGTCGAGATGCTCGAACCAAAAACAAACAAAAAAACAAAACAAATAATAGAAATCAAAACGGAACACAGTTACATATCAGTTGAAATATAATTATAAAACAGAAATACAATTAAATATCTGGTTCGAGCTTTAATTGGAAAAATTACAAAAAAATAAATAAATAAATAAATAAAATAATCTAAAAATCACAATGTTTATGATTCAATGCTTTTTAAGCTCACTTTGTTTTGCGGAACAATTTTGCTTATCATATTTACTAGATGAACACACATGAAAAATACAATGAAGGGAAACTAAAACCCTGAATTTCCAAGTTGGGGGCAACATTATAGTATAATAAGCATTTTAAAACAAGAAAAACAATGAAATATCTAAATAATAAATGTAAGTATATCATTTATATATATTTTTACACTTCCATTTACAAGATGAGCACACAGGAAAAGTACAACAATGGGAAACAGTTTTTCCTTTAAACCCTGACTGTCTGTTTTGGGAGCGTGTCTAAAGAATCATGAAAGAACTATGGATCATGATTAAGTTTTAATTATGAATATTAACTGTACAAATGACTTTTGCACGCATATTGTACACTGTTTATCAAAAATACTTCTAGTTGCATGCCAAAACTGCAGCATTTCCCTGTGGCAGCACAAGAAGACTAAACTGCATAGATAATGCATTGATTAAACACCTAATGCACAAGCTTTGCTCTTCATTTTGCTGCTATAGCACAAAAAAGCTCCTCTTTATCAGTAAGTGAAAAAGACAAAAAGAAATCTAAATTTGTTCAATGTATTCACATGATAATTATGACTTCTGAGCTTGCAAGAAGGAACTTTCCAGGAGGGATTGAAGGCAGCGTAGTTGCATTTGATGCAGAACTGTTCAACTGACCGAGGGCGAGAGAACGAGAGAGAGAGCGAGGAAGAGAGAAAGCATGTAACTGCGGTTGGAGTAATCCAGTGTGTATACCACAGGGAGGAGCTGTGGTTCTGCTTCCATCAAACACACTGAATTAAGTCTCTCTCTCTCTCTGAGAGCTGAATGGAGTAAGTCTTGGCTCTGTGCCTCTCTATGAGAAGTCAGAGTGGTTTTGAAAGGCTTTCTGAAGACTAAAAACTCCTAAGTCTTTCCTGTTAGCGTGGACCGGAGAGACTAACGAAAAATAATAATCCATTAAGTAATCTTATTTGCAAAGGGTTACTTTGCATTTTAGAGGAAATTTCAATAATAAATAAAATCCATAAGTGGATATGAAAACATTTTTTTATCCTTTAAAAACTGATGCATCTCAATTCAGTTGAGCAACTGACAGTAAATGCACGTTCGTGTTTGTCTTCCGTGTTCGTTTTGCTCTATAAATCATTCAAAAATACTTTAGATCACAAGATCAACAAGTCAAATATTTTTGAATGAAAAGTTAACATTCTGCCTCAATGAAACCTTTCATTCATTTCCAGTGGATTTATTTTTCTTCGCTTTAAACATGTCATCATAATAAACCCTCTCGATCCCTTCCTGTTGTTTTAACCCCTGAAAGTATGTGAGCGTGTTTTGAGATGCATAAAGCAGTCAGACGGCACGCGGGGAGCTCTGCGAAGAACTCTCCGGCCACATGTTTCACAATCTCCAGTCCCCCGATGAGAGAACTCGATCAGTAAGATGTCATTCCCAAAGAGTATCCGTTCTCCTCTGAGACGTGTCAAAGTCACTGTTTCAAGCTCTCAACGCCTGATCCGAACCGCAAGGTGGTTCCTATTTGCGCTCGTGTTCTGTTATTGTGGGGTTTCAGTGGCACATGTGGTTTAAACGAAGCCTGCTGAAATATGGCGAGAAGAAACGCTTGCTGTTGTGTTGTTTATTTAGCCCAATGTGGCGCATTAAATAACCCAGGAGAAAGTTTTATTGCTCACAGGTTGCTCGGGAGACTTTTCAGGTATCAGATGTCTCAACTTTATCTCAGATGTTCCTCCTAAAATACCTGGTGAGACATTTTTGACAAATGAGAAAATTGTTAACATACTCTAAACAAAATTATAGAGCGAATAAACTTTCACTTTTGTTCAAAATTTCACTTTAATTCAATGTTACTTGCCATTTCCTTGTAATTAATTGTGAATTTCTGTAATTTCTAAAAGGAAATTGTTTCTACACCATTTTTTTTTCTTCCAGTATGTAAAATGAACTTAGATGATTTGCTCTAGGAATAATTTGATGAGAAATATTTGAGTTTATATTAAGACTTTTGATTTCAGACTTTGGTACCAGTTTGAGATTTCTTCCGAAACTCCAGCAGAAGCAAAAACTGAGAAGCCAAAGATTTAAGAAAAAATTCCATTCTCTCTCCATGTAATTACATTGCTGTCTAGGAGAAAGAACTGTTTTTACAGCATTTAAAGTTATAAAATAAGCTTAAATGATTTGCTTTTGGAAAATTTGATAAGAAATGTTTGAGTTTCTATTGAGATCTCTAACTTTTGATTACACACTTTGGTATCAGTTTGAGACCTTTTCCAAACTCAAACTGAGAAGCAAAAGTCTTTAGTAAAACTTTCCACTCTCTCTCCATTTAATTACACTGCCATCTAGGAGAAACAATTGAGATATTATACAAATCTCATTTGAGGTTTTCTCTATCCTGCGGGAACTTATATCTCAAAGTAGAGTTAAGGGAGTTTAAGAATGAGCGCACTAGCTAATTCTCCATCAGAAAAGTATCATAAAATCTGATTTTATTTTTAATTTCTTTCCAAATCAATTGACCCCGCTCTTTGGGTCAGTCTTGTTCTGTTGAGATGTATTCGGGGTTGTTGCATTATTTCTCTTAATAGGGGCCCTTGGATGCAGCGCTCTGACCTCACATCAGTAAATGTGCTCCGAACACAAGCCGGTGGTGTCGGTACATCTGTGAGCATTGTGAAGATGGCATATTTACTGCCCCTGCCAGAGGGGTCAAGCCTCGGGCCTGTTAAACGTAGTGGAGGATGTTAAAAGCAAATATTCGTCAACGTGTGACCTTTAAAGCCACCATTGCCGGCTCCTACAGTATCTGCTCTTCATTATCATAGGTGATGATCTCCTACTTGCTCTGTGAGTTCAGCATACGCCGTACGTCCCACTCAGAGGAACGGCACCTACAGCAGCAAGTGTTTGCCAGATAATACAGATGCATTTGGTCATTTTGAGTGCATAAGTTCTCAAGGACAAAGGAGTGAGACTGTGTTCAGTGTACAGTATTTTTAATTGTTAATTTATTTATATATGCACAAGACGGTTTTTCCCATTGCCTTTTTTTAAGATACAGTTTTAAGTAAAACAAAAAAAAAAGAAAAAGAAAAAGAAAAAAAAAAGAAGAGAAGACAATTCTGTCATCATTTACACACCTTCATGTTGCTCCAAAACTGTTTTTCTGTGAAAAATCAAAACAGATATTTTGAAGAACTGTTTTGCTCATACAGTGAAAGTCAATGGGGTCCTAAACAACACTAGACTCTATTTGGACTCTCATTTTATGTTGCACAGAAGAAAGAAATGCAAACAGGTTTGGAACAAAAAGAGGGTGAATAAAAGATGACAGAATTTATTTTTTTTGTATAAACTAACCCTAGAATCACTGAATCGAATTGCAAAAATAATTACTATTCTTAACTTTTCCCCCAACTTCCATTGGTCAGCCAAACAATTTCGGTCCCAAATTTATGAAATTTGAGCCAATGTTGCTGTGTTGAGATGCTCAAAATAAACATAACAATATTTTAATTATCATTATATTATTATTTAGCATTCATTAAATTTTATTTATTTATGTTATATGATATTTATCATATTTATATATGTATTTATATTATTTATGCCTTTCAGAGAAGTTAACCTTGAATGTTACACATGCCTCTGCATATTAAACTGGTTTTGAAGAAAGCTTTGTAATAGAAAAAATAAGACCAATTTATTTTGCTAAACTAGAAAAAAAAAACCCATCTTATAATAACCTACCAAGCAACAATGCATTTAGTGTAAACCCCTCTAATCAGTACAGTATGTGTATACTGTGCCAACTCTAACCAATCAGATACAAGGTACTACTCAAAAACACCAACGAAACCAATCACAAAATTAAAAACGAAATGTAAAAAAGTCATGCAATTGTTCATTATTGTAATTTCTAAGATACCAATACTCATCCGTTCTGTATAACCCCAGAAACCCAAACTAGGCAGGGCTCTCAAGAAATTAGGAAGGTTTTTTTGATGTGGGTCTGGGGTTTTTGAGATTAAGAGAGGATAGCAGAGAATGTCAAGTTCTCCAGTCATCCTAATAAAAACACAGCAAATAAGATGTCGTCCTGTTTGTATTCATTATCAGTTCTTACATGCACACACTCTTGCATTAAACATTAGACAGCCTCTGATGTCTGCTTAACAGTTTAATCCCCCCCTTCACCATTCAGCCTGTCATAATAAAACCAGCCAAGCACACAAAGTCAAATATAAGCACCGAGAGGGAGGGCATGCACACGTTCTTTCGTTCGGCGCTTCGCTTCGTTCGCGCGAGTCGGAGAGGAAGCGTCGTGATCTCCCCTCTTCACCTCGCACTCACGCAGGGCCGATCGCACCATACGCCTCAAGTGTGACACTTCAATTCAATCTTCCCAGCGTGTCGAGGCCGGCCTATCAGCTGGCTGCAGGACGAGCGCGGCGTGCATGCGGCGGGACGATAGCGGGCCCTTCAAAAGACCCCCTCCTCTGGAGCCCCTACAATGGAGCCCACTTCTGTCAACAAAGCACTGAACGAAGGAACCCACATATCTACTCTATGGAAAAGATTAACTGTAGCAAATCCCTTTAGCCTGCCCTCAACACCCCCTTCCTCGACAACACAGCCCTTCTTCCTCTTCTGGTTTTGTTTTTCTCTACATGTAAGTCATTTTCCGGATGCTGATCTGGAAGGAGAGCATTAAAAACAAGGAGTGGGGTTTAAAAGTGACTGATGAAACTAATAGGAAAGTCAAAATGAGAATCTCTTTGTCATGTTAGTTGTTCGACATGACAGCGATGAGAGCAAATGGAGACTTTTGCTTTCTCCCAGGAAAAAGCAACCCAGGCTCATTGGAAATATGTGCCTCTACATATATTTCTGCAACACCGTAATTATGTACCTTACTGCACGTTTCGTGGCAGTTTCAAAGTGAAATGTCCAGAGAGTGGCGCTAAAACACGTTTAATACATGACCGTGGCACGTTTTTATTACGTTGGTACAGGCACGTATTGCAGCATTTTTATTATGCTGCTTGAGGTACGTTTTGCGGCCGTTCAGAATTCAAATATCCAGTGAGTGTCGCTAAAGATTAATGCTCTATCATGTTGGAAATATCCATTACACCAAACCCAAACCTAAACCTACCCGATAGTGTTAACAAATGCAAAAGTAATATAAAAGCGTAATCGCTGATGCAGCCATGCTATTTTAACTTTCTTATGCGGATTTGAACTGTTTTGTTGAACCGTAGTTTCACGGGATTTGTACCGGAGCTCTTCATCACCTAAATGCAACGCCGTATCGCGTGAGCTACCGAGCAAACTTACTGTATTAGAAAACTCATACATATGAAGCTGTATATGTGACGACAACGTTTAAAAGTATGTTAAAATTGTTTTGAAGTCATAACATAAAATTCTGCAAGTAATTGTGTGAAAATTAACCTTTATTAATCAAAACTGTACCTGTACATCATACTTCATGTGAAAAGGAATAAAAGTTGTCGGAGTTTTACTGCCTCTAGTGTTCATTTCAACTGGAAACTGCAGTGAATCGTACATGTAGGTACGTTTTATTTCAGTTTTGCAGAAATGTATGTAGAGGCACGTATTTCCATTGAGCCTAGGTTGGGAAAAAGGCTTAGTAATCTCACCCATGTCTCTTCTGGAGCTCCAAGAAAAGTATTCAAACTGCTAAGAATTGCTAATTTACCCAGGATAATCCAGAAGTAAGATGTCTCAATGTTAACTCAAATATTTCTCATCAAAAACTCCTGCACTTGCTATGCTATTCACATATTCTCTGTTTTTATGTTTTCATGTTTTAGAATTGCAAGATGTTTTAGGTGAAACATCTGAGACAAAGGTGAGTTTCAGAAGAGATCTCAGCAATGTCTCAATCTGTACTGTGCAATCAGTATCAGAGCTTTCATTATGAACTCTTCTCACACTTCTCAACAAAAACCTTAAACCAGCTATGATACACACATATTCTGTTTTTATTTCCCTTAAAATACTTTAGGAGGAACATCTGAGACAAAGCTGAGTTTCAGAAGAGATCTCAGCAACGTCTCAAACTGTACTATTTCTGTATATTCACATATTCTCTGTTTTGTTCCCCATAACATATGACAAACCAACCTCTGAGCAATGCATGGTCCTATAGGAGAGAAACATCAGAAATGAGATCTCTGTAATGTCTCAGTTGTTTCTCCAAGACAGTAATACGATCAGATGGAGAGTAAAAAGCGACTGTTGATTAAACATCCTCCTTTGTATTTTTCGCCTGAGAAAACCGCCCAGTTATTTAACAAGCATCTCCTCTAGATTTTCAGAAGAGATCTCAACAATGTCTCCAACTATGAACTCAAATGTTTCTCATTAAAAAAAAATCCTTAAACCAATTATGCTATTCACATATTTTCTTTTTACACTGTTCAGATATTCCATATTTTATTTTTCTTAATGTATTTTAGGAGAAACATCTGAGACCCCCCTCTATAGGTTCAAAAGTGATCTCAACAATATCTCAATATGAACTCCAGTGTTCCCAACAACTCCTTCAACAAGCTATGATATCCACAAATTTTTATGCTATTGACATATTGTCTATTTTATTTCTCCAAAGGAATTTTAGGAACAACATGAGACAATGGTAATACTTAAATGAAACACACTTGAAGCCTCCACTATGTATAAATAAGAGTTTCTGATCAATTTATTTCTCCTGTAGAATCTACAGAAAAAAAAAAAAATAAATAAGATCTCATTAATATCTCAGATGATTCTCCTGAATAGCAATGAGATCACAAGGAGATTTTTCACCTGAGAGACAGACCCCAGCAATCTCACACATCTTCACAAGACCCCATGTGTGCCTCAAAATGTATTTAGATCTGCCATCGAAAGTCAAAGATTTCAACATGAACCCAAATATTTCTCATCAGCAATATTGTTCTGATTCTGAATGTCGTGAAAATAATTTACTTCCAGTATGTTTTTTTTTTTTTTATACTCTGGCCCTAACTGTTGTACAACATATTCATTGTAAGGAATTTTAGGAGAATCATCTAAAACAACTGTGATATTAAAATAAACATAGCTGAGACCTCATTAAGTCTCTCGCGCTATAAAAGAGCAATTTCTCTTCCTCTGGGAAGTGAAAGAGTTGGACAATAGGAAAGAAGGGAAAAGCAGTGTAGCTGAATGCTTTAAGAGTGAAGCACTGAAGCTCTCTGAAAACTACTTCACAATGGCGGTGATCCATTGCAAATACAGTTTAATATAGAGAGAGCACATCCAATGGCTTGCGTGCCGCTTGGGTTGAAACCACATGGCCATTTCTCCATTAATTCCGAAGAGGAAGAGAAAAAGAGGGAGAGAGAAAGAGTAGGGAAATACAGAGTGACTTGCATGTCACCAGTGTGAGGTTGAAAAGCTTTACAAACAGTTCAATACCACTGCCACTGTCCAAACAGCCCGCTCCACTCATTAATTTTAAAAAGTTGTGTGAATCTGCCTTGAACAGTAAATATTTAACCAGCACTCTGCATCGGCAGGCCCTCATAAGCTCAACTTTAAACACACACACATGCAGGCGCTCAGACACGCATGCACCGAGAGTGGCTGAAAACTAATTACCAGAGGCAGAGCCACTTGTTGGCCGCCATAAGAAATAGAAGGTCAAGAGAGTCAGTTCGGCTCTGACAAACAGTCACGCTACTGAATGATACAAATTAGCCATAGGGCAACTCTCTCGCTCTGCCATTACGCGCCAGGAGAGAAGAGAGCGGCGTGATCCCATACATCAGTGCGTAATCGTTAAGATGCTCGAAAAGGGAATGCAATGAATGAGTCGCTGGAATGAGGTGGACTTTCTTACAGGGAACTTAATGATGTGTTTCTCGAGCCCTTTAACCATATACTGTGAATATTCCAGCAGCTCCTTCAAACTTTGTTTCATTATTGACCTCTGGCCCGAGGAGGATCTGGCAAAGCAGATGCGGAGCGATGCAGTAACGCTGCATATGAAATGTTCTGGTGCGAAGTCAAGCACTGGCTTGATGGATTTCTGGGTTCAGCTCGATGATTTAGCAGCCATGCCTCTTGGACTTTAAATGACAGGAAATATTTTACCTCCTCTTGTGATGGTGTGAAACGTATCAATCTGACCGGACGGAGAGGGGAGGGAGGGTCATTTTGGGGAAATGAGAGCTGGTTTGCGGATGGAGCGATTGATAGTTCAGAGAGAGAAAAATGCTACTGGGAGAGGGGAGTCTCTGGTGATCGCTGCAGACTGATGGATGACCAATGGGGTGTGATTTGCAGGGATGACTTGATAAAGAAGATGAGTTTAAAAATGAGTAGTGGGGAAAAAAAGTCAAGTATGAGGGAAAGTCACATTGTAAACTTCACTTCTTGAAGTCCTACAGCAGCAGAAGTGATATTAAAAGCTGAAATGGCTGGGGTTGTGGCACATCGTGTTCGAATTTGGCCAATACTGAGTGGTTGATGCTTGGAGATGAACAATGATTGATTCTGTTTTGAATTCATTTGTACGTTGTATTTTCGTTGGCAAATATAGACAAAACAATCGTATAAAATGTAAGCTACTCAATACAGTTCTTATAAACATTTAGGTTTTGCATTCTCTTGCAAAACTTTTTCGTTCCACTGAGAAACTTTTTCAGTGAGAATCTCTTTGAACGCAAAGTTTCTCAAGTGAACGCAATGCTTTTGTGATAGAATGCAAATGTTTTGCAAGAGAACATAAGTTTCTTGAAGGAACACAATGATTTTGCAAGATAACACAAATCTTTGAGAAAATGAAAAGATTCTCAAAGGAACAATTTTGAGAGAGAAGGCAAATGTTTTGTGAGAGAATGCAAAGTTTCTTGAGGGAATGCAAGGTTTTGCAAAAGAATACAATGTTTCTCAAGGGAGCGCAACACTTTTGGAAGAGAACGCAAAACTTTTGCAAGAGAATGCACATTTTCTCAAGGGAACAGTACTTTTGCAAGAGAACGCAAATGTTCTATGATTCTCAAAGGAATGCAATAATTTTGTGAAAGAATGCAAATGTTTTGGAGGAGAACGCAAATATTTTGTGAGAGAATGCAACATTTCTTGGGGAACACAATGCTTTTGCAAGAGAGCGCAAATGTTTTGCAAGACAGCACAAGTTATCTTGAGGGAACGCAATACTTTTGCAAGAGATTGCAAATGTTTTAATAGGAAATGCAAAGATTCTCAAAGGAATGCAATACTTTTGTGAAAGAACGCAACTATTTTGTGAGAATGAAATGTTTCTTGAGCAATGCAATGCTTTTCACCATAAAAAGTTACATTCAGACTGGTGACATGCATTACAGCTGTATGACATTGCATCTAAATCTCCGTTTGTCTTAACAAGCCTGTTATTAATAGTGACATAGCAAGTTTTTCGTCGTGCATGAAGCTGGGCGACAGGCCTGTTAAAGTTGATCAAGTTATTCAGCGTTGGAGTTGAATACTCCCCTGTTTTTTTGGTGTGTAATTTGCATTCAGATTTTAGTTTTTGTTAGTTCAGACGAACTCAAAACGTTGTGGATGCCGTTGTTTATTTTTGTGTGAGGAGAGTTGGCTGAGATCGTGTATTGTTCGTGTTCTCGGGCTGATCTCGTCGGATCAAGCTGTGGCCTTCAGGATCACGGGGACAATCGTTGGGGATCATAGAGTGAACAAACATTACCCTGACTGTCCGGACACCTTTCAGCACTCCGTCCATGACCCAAGGGTGGTGATGTACATTATTTTCTTCATTTTTCACTGAACGCTGGTAAACAAGTAATCTTTGCTTTTTAACGAGTATAAAGACTGAACTGTGCTTTAAAGAATCTTTCATACATGGAGCTGTGACCTGTGAATTTCCCTACAAAGTGGTTTATATACTTTCTTTTGCAAGTGACTCATGAATGGACTGAGTACCATTTTTCATGGATTTTTGAAGTGCACTCTTCAAAATTTGAGCTGAACTGATTGAATCAAGCTGGTTGTGAATGTGTAACTTCTTGGTGTGGTAAAAGAGGAACACTGATTGTTGTTTAAGGTTCAACAGAAACAGTCACAGATTGTTGACTTTCTTTATTTTTTTCAATATTTGATTTCATTCTGAACTGACTGAATTTGAAATTCTTTCTTCCTGTGACCAAACAAGAGAAAAGTCACAAATCACTTAATTAGTCTCTTAAGACCAATACTTTTCATCTAAATAAATATTTCTGTTTAGTTAAACTGAAACTGTGTATGCTAAGTTAAGTCTATATATATATACTAAGGAGTGGGGGTGTCTCACCTATCCTGGTAGACCTGGGGAGGGTGGCTTATGCAGTCAAAAGCTCTCATCTTCTAAGTTATCTGCACACACACACACACATTCCAGGGGCCACCGTGTATAAAGTAAATCCTGGAGCCCATCTCACCTCATCTGTAGCACCACATCGCAACACGATAGGCACCAACATATAACCACCTGTTATACCAAGACCAAAAGCATTGGGTGTGGGGACTAAGATCCTGGCACTCACTCAGTTTTCCTTAGTTAAGTGCTTAATATTTCCCCCACAAGGCGGTGGCATATTCCCCTCCGCCACACTTTGCAAGAGAATGCAAATGTTTTGCAAGAGAACGCAACGTTTCTTGAGGGAACGCAACACTTTTGCAAGAGAACACAACGTTTCTCAGGGGAACGCAGTACTTTTGCAAGAGAACACAACGTTTCTCAGGGGAACGCAGTACTTTTGCAAGAGAACACAACGTTTCTCAGGGGAACGCAACACTTTTGCAAGAGAACACAACGTTTCTCAGGGGAACGCAGTACTTTTGCAAGAGAACAAAATGTTTCTCAGGGGAACGCAGTACTTTTGAGTACAGAGGACGCAGATGTTTTACGAGTGAACGCAAAGATTCTCAAGGGAACGCAATACGTTTGAGAGTGAACGCAAATGTTTGGCAAGAGAACACAATTGTTTTACGAGTATACGCAAAAAGATTCTCAAGAAAATGACGAGACAATGCAAATATTTTGTGAGAGAATACAACATTTCTTGGGGGAACACAATACTTTTGCGAGATAAACATTTTATGAGAGAATACAAAATCATTGAAATTATTTTTCCTCATCTCATATTTTTTTCATTCACCATGCTCCGTAGGGGTTGTGTGTATTTCCATTGAACCTGGGTTGCCATGCTAATCATAATTTTGTAGTATAGTTACTACAGATAACTAGATGTTACTGTTACGCATTAAAACAGTTTAAGTAGTTTACAGAGTCTTAAAATCTGTTACTTTTTACACTACCATTATGACTAATGTCAGGTTACCACATTTTGTAGCATATTAAATGGTATATGGCAGAAGCAATAAATACAATGGGAATTTTCACACAGAACTGCAAAAATTCAGAATATGCTGTAAGCAAACGTACATAACCTCAACATGTGATTCTGGGGAGTTTCTGGTGTCAGAACATCTTCACAGTTTGGCTAATGTCTGACCTGGTGCTCACAGTCATGAAGTAATGGGCTGATCGTATAGGCCACCTGGTGTTCATTTAAACTATAGGAAATATCCCACACACACACATCCACGCATGAATACCAGTGCCGAGCACTCCCACAGCCAGCTGCAGACCACTGTTTGATGGAGAAAGCGTGTTTCTGGTTAGCATGGCCGCAGGAGTGAAATCCTGAAAATCCCAAAGTCAGATCCTCACCATTAACCAAATTCAATTGGTCATTTGAGTATTTATCCGTGATGGTAAGAGCCCAACGATCATTCCTGATGAAGGGGGAAAATAGCGGATGAAAGACAGAAAGGGAGAGAGGGAACGTGAAGAAAATAAAGGTGGAAGACATCAGAAATTGTTCCTCAGCTGGTTGCTGTGATGTGGTGAGTGGGAGGACACACACATGCACACACACACACACACACACACACACACACACACACAAACGTAGTGTTTGTGCCAGTATGGACGGCTGTGTGAAGCTGTCCTGGGACTGGTGGGAGAGAGAAAGGCTCGCTAGTTCTTGGCAGAGCAGCTGAACATCTGCATTTGGGTGTCGCAAGGGGAAAAACCACGTTCTTTAGAGAACCGGCCTCGCGAGCTCCAGGTAGAATACATTTGGAGGTCATCGTATGTGGAACAGGAATTATCAAAGAGAAAAAAGTCAAATGAAAGGAAAAGAAAGTGTCCAAACATGCAGAACGGACCACGGAGTCACGACCCGTACACAAAGCGAGAGACAAAATGCCTGTAAATGTCAGAGCTGCAAACACTGCATATTTGCACACTTATCTAACCAGCTCTGAGAATTCACCATAAGTTGTTTACATACATCTTTAATCGGCTCAATATCAACATTTCAAAGAACACCTGAACATGCACGAGTGCTGAAATGCGAAGGCAATCCAAACCCATGCGGTTTCCTTTTGCTTGGGTTGGATGGTCAAACATGGACATGTTGTCTAAAATAGTACTAACTTTCTTAATCATCACGTTTGTCTCGTGCACAGATAATAATCACACGTGCC
>CM077256.1:3923013-4013013 GCA_039654775.1 Spinibarbus caldwelli
GTGCCAAGTCCTGCTGGAAAATGAAATCAGCATCTCCATAAAGCTCTTCAGCAGAAGGAAGCACGAAGTGCTCTAAAATGTCCTGGTAGATGGCTGCGTTGACTGTGGACTTCAGAAAACACAATGGACCAACACTAGCAGATGAAATGGCAGCCCAATTCATCACTGACTGTGGAAACTTCACACTGGGCTTCAAGCAGCTTGGATTCTGTGCCTCTCCAGTCTTCCTCCAGACTCTGGGACCTTGATTTCCAAATGAAATGCAAAATTTACTTTTATCTGAAAAGAGGACTTTGGACCATTGAGCAACAGTCCAGTTTTTTTCTCCTTAGCCCAGGTAAGATGCTTCTGACATTGTTTCTGTTTCAGAAGTGGCTTGGTAGCCCTTTTCCTGAAGACGTCTGAGCATGGTGACTCTTGATCACTGACTCCAGCTTCAGTCCACTCCTTGTGAAGCTCTCCCAAGTGTTTGAATCAGCTTTGTTTGACAGTATTCTCAAGCTTGTGGTCATCCCTGTTGCTCGTGCGCCTTTTCCTACCCCATTTCTTCCTTCCAGTCAACTTTTCACTTAATATGCTTTAATACAGCACTCTGTGAACAGCCAACCATTCAGTAATGACCTTCTGTGACTTACCCTCTTTGTGGAGGGTGTCAGTGATTGTCTTCTGGACAACTGTCAGATCAGCAGTCTTCCCCATGATTGTATAGGCTATTGTGTAACCATTTTGAAGGTTCAGGAAACCTTTGCAGGTGTTTTGAGTTGATTAGCTGATTGGCATGTCACCATATTCTAATTTGTTGAGATAGTGAATTGGTGGGTTTTGTTAAATGTGAGCCAAAATCATCACAATTAAAAGAACCAAAGACTTAAACTACTTCAGTCTGTGTGCATTGAATTTATTTAATACACAAGTTTCACAATTTGAGTAGATTTAGTGAAATAAATGAACTTTTCCACGACATTCCAATTTATTGAGATGCACCTGTATGTATATGTATATGTATACGTATATGTGTATATGTATATAGGTATATGTGTATGTACATATGTGTATGTATATGTGTATATCTATACATTTTACGTTACAATTGTTTATTATAATACTTTTTACAGTGGTATAGCTATTAAATAAATGGTTACACAACTGTATAATAAATAAATAAATAAATAAATGTCATAATACTAACAAACAGTTATCAAAAACTACCATGGCATTCTTTTCATTTCTTTTAATTTTTATATGATTACAAATTAAAATCAAGATGAAATCTATGCGCTGGAATAAAGACAGTTACTTGCCCCCAGTATGAAGTGCTGTACTGTGTTAAAGTCCAGTTGGGGGTAAACTGCCCTGGCATCCATTGCTGGTCCAGCGCCCAGAATCTGAAAGGATGATGCCCATCGCCAAGCAGCACCCAGCGGGTAGCTGGAGACATGAGCCTGGAACTCTGGACAGACTGCAGCTAGGAGGAACATGCACTTAGAAAACATACATTTGAGCAGTGTTTTTGTCTGAATTTATCCACTTTTTAATTTGTCTGTGCACAATTTTCACACTGCACTGACAGAGAAAATCTTGGAAATTTTTGGAATGGATTTAAAAATAGCGAAATATAGAGAGCCGTGAACTGTGCTGAAAACAAGTCCTTTAAAGCAGTCATTGTTTCATACTGTTCATACTGTCTTTCCCAGCACCTGTCTCAAGTGTGATAAGTCTGTCTGACATGATAGTATGTGTTTCATCTCCCCGCTGATGGTGTGACTGGAGCTGAAGCGCACTGGCGTTCCTCGTGAACTCCACCTCTGCGCTAATGACGCGGCTGGGAAGTTTTCTGTAATGAGGCCCCACGCAGGAGCTCTTGCAGTTGGGATTGCACATGCAGCCATATGTGGGGCCATTGTTGCATGCATTAACATACGGCAGGTCAATTTAACATATGCAGACTAAGAAATGACTAATGACTTATCACATGCATATTATTTTTGGACTTTCCTAAGAGCGCGCAACCTTTCAGAGGAGCAAGTGAGAACACAAGAAGAAAAGAAATTAGTTTGTACCTCATCAACCATGATTCCTCATGAAGAAAGACAGGAGGAGGTAAAAATGTGAAATGACATGTTTAGAAAGGAGAAGAACAAGTAGAAGCGATTCGAGAATGAGTCATGAGGATATAATTATAGCATCATTGAAAGAAGTTAAATCTAATGAAAGTAAAATTCAGCTATATCTATCTATCTATCTTGAAAACTTCTTTAGTTAAAAATTAGTCATATGAATTTCAAATTATTTTAATTCTACTTCATTGCATTCAAATTCGAATTGCGATTTTGCATCCATTTTTCTTATTCAATTCAAATTCACTTCAGGAACTGAAACTGAAAGAAATTTCCCACAAAAACTAATTTCCACCTGTCCCTCCTTTTCTAAAAAATAAATAAATACATAAATAGTATTTTTTTTATAAATTATATGTTATATAATTTTATATTTATTTATTTATTTATTTATTTATAATAAAAATATAAAATATAAATAATTCTATTCTTTGAAATAAAAATAAATTGTACTATATACAGTATATTGTACTATATACTATATGTAACACACACACACACACACACACACACAATTTATTATTTATGTCAAAGAATTCAATTGTTATTGTTATTATTATTATTATTATTATTATTATTATTATTGTTGTTATTATTATTATTATTATTGCATATAATTTTTTGGAAGCCTGTTAAAGCCCATAAACCATAAAGCCTAAATGATTGTAGGAAAAAATATTATTTAAACAGCTTTACAAGACTGTATATATAAATATGCATGTTTTAAGAGAAGAAATAAGTGTTTTTATAAAACTATAAATTTCACATTTCTGTTTTTAAATGCTGCAAAAAACTGAGCTTAATTTGTATTTAACCCAGAATATTCCCATATTAAAAAGAAAAAAAAAAAAAAATGGCGAAGAAACAATTGCTAGTAAGCTGTAAGTAACACACTGAATTAAATGTGAAATTCTGAATTAACAAAAAAAAAAAAAAAAAAAAAAAAAACAACAACAAAAAACCCTGAAATAGGATTTTCTTATACAATAATCTTTATTTAATATACAGGTTCAAAAAAAAAAAAAATTTTACAGTGTAATATGCACTAATACGCACCCTTTAGGGGAAGATAAGGTACAAAAGTGAGGGTGCTGTTAAGGGTACAAGTTTTGAACATTTCTTTCTGAGAGTGTTGGATGTATTCAGTGTATGAGGTTTATTGCTTGTATTGAGTGTATTGGCGGTGAGGAGAAGCTTTCATTTGACAGGCTGTAAAAATGTCTGTTTGTGTGTGTGTGTGTGTGTGTGTGTGTCAGGGCTTGAGTTTTTGTGATGGAGGAAGCAGGTATTAGCTCAGAGACCTCGGTGGTCCCTGCTAGCCATTAGTTTCCCCTACAGCTGCAGTAAGATCCGCACTGTGAATCTGCCACACTGCCTCATTCATCAGCCACCCCATCCGCACCAGCACACACACATTCCAATAACACACACACAGCTCGCCGCTTGCTAGAACTTCAGCACGTCGACTGCAAAGCATTCCAACACAGAGAGAGATGAGCAGAAAGGAAAACACTGCGTGATGAAAGCCGTTGTTTATTACTCACGATCGGCACGCTTGCGGTTCTTTCATGCTCTCGACTGAAGCGTCTCCGGTCAATGGTCCAACTTCCTGCCGCCCGCCTGTCTTAAAGGAAGTGTTTAAATGTTGGCAGAAGAGTTGTGGAATGGCCTGTGGAAACAGAGAGGACGGGGTCAGAGGTCAGCTGTCGAGACCCGCTGTATCTTTGTCTTTCTCACTCACTGTCTTTCTGTTGGCCTGATGGTACATTATTTGGTAGAGCACATTTGTACTGTCAAATCAGTTGGCCTGCTGCTGGTTGCACAAAACTAAGTTAAGATTATTGGTTTATTTGGTGTTTTTTAAGATGTAGGGATTTTGAGCTTCTCTACATTCAGTTTATGTGCTTAAACTTTAGTTGCAGTTTTCAGTACAGAACATTTCACCCTTAAAATGGTCAAATAACATGAAAACTACATTTTCCTTAATTTTTTAAAGATTTTGTTGCATGCAGTTTATGCTTTTGAACTCAGTTGTTGTTTAATTGTTATTGTTTAAACCAAAGGGCTCAAATCACAAAGAACATTTCACCTTTAAAGGGGTCAAACTACCTTTTCCTTAAAGGGGTCCTATTATGCTCTTACAAAGTCTTGATTTCGTTTTAGGGGTGTACTAGAACATGCTCTCATGCTTAGTGGTTCGAAAATCGCATTATTTTTCACATAATTTACATTATTACAATACCTTCCTACCCAGCCTGACACAAACGGCTCGATTAGTTCCGGGTTTGATGAAGGCCCGCCTTCCGAAAAACGAAATGTGTTGTGATTGGTTAGCTGTCCCAATGCGTTGTGATTGGAGAACAGCTAGGCAGAATGACTAAAAGCAAATTAATTCTCTGCCAGCGGGAGGCGCTGTTGGAGCGGGAGAGAGCGAGATTTCCCCGGTAACGCTGTACACAAAGCAGAGCTCTGCTCACAAACCCTGCTTTATCAGACATTACATGCAAGATGAAATGAAAATGACATCCACAATTTTCTGAAGACAGTCAGTTTCCTTCAGAAATACAGTGATATAAAAACACCAGCACGAGGTTTAGATTTTGAAACATGCATTCGAATTTCCGGAGGCGGGATTTATTTTAATGATATTCTAATGGGCCAATTTGTGATGTCACAAATACAGGAAAACAACTTTGTAGTCCAAACGAGCCGTTCGTTGTAGTTCTTGAAAAGGGATTTTTTTAAAAACAAAATATCTCCCTTTGGAGTGGACTTTGAGATTTGTAACATTGTAGATCTTTTTTATGCCCAAACATACACACTACACACTGACTAAAATTCAAAAAGTGAAAAAGCATAATAGGACCCCTTTAATCTTCTGAGATAAAAGAATTCATTGCGATATGAAAATATACAGACATTTAAACTTTTACTTTCACATTCTAAAGTATTATGATTGTTCCAACTCTAAATTCTGATTAGCTGCAACATTGTCCATTAATCATAAACAGCCTAACTATTTGTCTTACAAACTATATTACTAAGAGGATTGTTTTGTGAATGTGTCACAGTATAATGCAACTTTGCAGAAAAATAATAGCGCAAGCAGCACTACTTCTCATATTTGTGCTCTAGAATCTGCTTAATTGCAGGACATTTCACCTTTAAAGTGGTCAAATCACACAAAAAACTACTTTTTTTCTTAATATTTTGTGATAAGAGATCACTACTGTGTGAAAATATACTGAAACTTTCAACTAACAACATCATAAAGTATTATAAAAAGAATTGTTCCAACTCTAAATTCTGATTGCTTGCAGCATCGTCTGGTAATCATAAACTATAATTCTGCTCATAAACTACTAAGTGGAATGTTTTGTGAATCTGTCACAGTATAATGCAAGTTTGCAAAGGCAATGTTTTTGTGCAGCTGGCCCTACTGGTCATATTTGCGCTCTTAAACTTTAATATCCATTTAATTGCAGAACATTTCACTTTTAAAGGGGTCAAATCACATGAAAAGTACTTTTTCCTGAATCTTTTGCAACAAAAGAGTTCATTGCAATATGAAAATATACGGAAACTTTCAATTTAATACAGCACTATAAAAAGGATTGTCCAACTCTAAATTCTGGTTGGTTGCAACATTTCTTGACAACCATAAACAGCCTACAATTCAGCTCATAAACTGTAAATGGATTGTTGTGTGAATCTGTCACAGTATAATACAACTTTGCAAAGGAGCGCTACTTCTCTGTCATCTGCAGTTCATGCTCTTGAAATTTAGCATCCATTTAATTGCAGAACAATAACATTTTAAAGGGGTCAAATTTACTTTTTCATTAATCTTTTGGGATAAAAGAGTTCATTGCAATATGAAAATATACGAAAACATTCAGTTTAAAAAACAGCATTATAAAAAGATTTGTTCCAGCTGAAATTTCTGATTGGTTGCAACATTGCCTGGCAATTGTGAACAGCCTACAGTTCAGCTCATAAACAATTTTTCTATGCGGATTGTTTAGTGAATCTTTCACAGCATAATGGAACTTTGCAAAGGAAGTTTTTTTTTTTTTTTTTTTTTGCAACCGGGTCTTTCTTCTGTCTCATATGCAGTGAAAATGTGGACATCCACATTAAAACACTAATAAAGCATTACTGCAGAAGATTTAACATTTGTACTGTATGGGTCAAAAAGTGTTAATTACAGTATGAAAATATACAGAAATTTTCACCTTACAACATCGTAAAGCATTATAGAAAGAATTGCTCCAGCTCTAATCTGATTGGTTGCAATTGTGAATGGTTTACAATTTGGCTCATGAACTATATTACCAAGCGGATTGTTTTGCGAATTTGTCACAGTAAATTGCATTCTTGCAAAGGAGCTGTTAACATATTTATGATATTAGCTGATACTATTTATGAAATTACACCTGAAAACAAACACTGTTACTAATTCCACATGCAAAGTCAACATGAAATCAAATGCATGTTTATAATCATCAAATAATCCATGCATAATATTCTCAATACACAAATTGTAATATTTAATAAAAATATAATTAGTTGGTCCGCATTTTAAACAACTTTCCTTGGCTGACGTCAACAAGAGGGGAGGACAGTGAAAATAATGTTACCTAATAACCAATGTTACCTGTCCACTTTTCATGATCCAATCAATTCCCAATAAAATTACGTCCCGTCCTCATTGAATATCCATAGTGGAACATATTTGTGAAAATGATAGAGAAAATAACAAATATGTCACATTGCAGCAATATAACTGTGCAGCAAATACAGTTTCATGTTGACTTTAAAAACACAGCAGCACAAAAACATCTACTTTAAGTTTAAGTGTCAAAGATAGGGTGGAAAATGGTCATTAAAAATTAATTATGACTGCTTTAGTGCAAAAAAAAAAAAAAACTAACATTATAAGTGGACCTCAGGGGAAAAAATAAAACAAAATATATATTTATGATATGACCCCTTTAATAAACTGCAGTGAGGTTACAATTACGAATAAAAGCTTTTTTTTTTATTTGTGCCAGGATAATTGCAGCTCTATAAAACACAAAGCCCTGGCCCTTAATTTTGATCCTGGAATGAGCATTTCTTTGTCACACTTCACAAACACCCAGATAAATTAAATAACTGTGTGTGCAGTAAAAGGAAAATACAAAAGACGGCCTATACTGCCGGAGCAGTCTTATTTAAATTGGATGAGAAATTAGTGAAAAAGGCCTGGTCATTTTCGTGGAGAGAGCCGATCTGATGGCTGGGGTAATTATCCCGCTAAAGCGAGTAACTGACATGTATGGTCACATAGGTCAGTTAGTGTAAGACAGATTTTTCCCCTCTCCCAGTGCTTACTGAGACTCATTAAGTCCTTTAGACCAAACAGAGATAAAGAGTATTGTTAACATACAGAAGCCCTGGAAACTTACGGACTGTGGCGGAGAGAGAAAAGCGCGCCATCCACACTGATTTGCTTTGTTTTTTTCCTCTGAAAAAATATCTTGATGAGACGATGAAATAAATCACAGGGGCTGAAATCCAGAGGTAACATCTTTTATGGACTTCTTCATGTCATCCATCTCCGGGCCAGGAGTGAATTATCAGAGCCACAAAAAAAGATCTATGTTTTCTGAGTTCTAATAATGGCTGGGGACAGAGATATATATTTATTTCCTCATAAGCTCGACAGGGCGACGGTGAGTGATAAGTATCATTATTGTTTGGCGAGATTGTAGTTTATGTCTCATCACCCGAGATGTTGGCACGCGCGTTTTCAAAGGAGGAAACAGATCAATTTCAGCCTGACGTCCAGGAACATATGCAGAATGTAATGAGGAAGAGAGAGACGATTACAGACCCCTGCATCTCACTGTAGCCTCACATATACCTCCATAAACTCACATATAGACACAATTTCTCTCTCCGTTTTGCATCTAGAAGAAGGCAGCACGATATATCATGAACAAGAAGTCAATTTTGAAGCATAATCAGCCACTGTATAAAGTATTCACCATCATATTCAATGTCACCTAAACAATCTAAAAGTTGTATTTGTGCAGTTTACACGAGAGGTCACTTTAATGTCCGTATATTATATTACATTTATGCATTTAGCAGACACTTTTATCCAAAGCGACTTACATTGCATTCAAGTTACAGTTTTTTACATTTTTATCAGCTCTTGCTTTCCCTGGGAACCGAACCCATGATCTTGGCGTTGCTAGCGCCATGCTCTACTATTTGAGCTACAGGAAAGACAGTATAATATAAAAAGACAAAAGATAATATAAAGGAAAGACAAAGATAATATATATTATATTATATTATATTATATTATATTATACATTATATTATTTTTTTCAAAATGTAGCTGGACAGTAAAGAACATATTTTGTCCAGAAACACAAACGTATATTTACACACTTTTTTTTTTTTTGAACAAAATTTTGTAAAATGTGTAAATTGTCCTCATCAGCTTTGAAATACTGAAATGTATCAAAAGTAAATACATAAGTATATTTATGTGTCTGCTTTCAAAAATGACTGGTCATTAAATTACATACTAGCTTAATTTTTTACATTAATTTTTAACTGGGCAGTCTCATGGGGATCCTTTACAATGTTGCTAATAAGGACCCCAAAATGAAGTAAATAAGACATTTTCAAGCTTATTTGTTTGCATGTGGGAGAGATTTACCACCTACTATCAGTTACATTTGTAATGTTTATGAGGAACTACCTCCAAGTTCATTTATTTAGTTGGTGTGACGCCTCCACATGAAAGAGAGATTTTCAGCAATAATAAGCATACAATAAGCTAAAGCGTATTTATTTATTATTTATTTGTATGATTGCATCATACGATTTAACACACTGATTTAACTTTTGCCAACTGTCAAAAAATAAAATAAAATAAAATAAAAACCCTTGACACATCTTGTGTTTTTTTGACCTCATATTAACTGCTGGATTACATGAAATATTTGCACACCACATGAAATATTGAAATAAACTACTGATATGAAAAAAAAAAAAATATTATGAAAAGGGCAGAAAAAAAAAAAAAATATATATATATATATATATATATATAAAATGTATGTATATATATATTTATATATATATATATATATATATATATATATATATATGTGTGTGTGTGTGTGTGTGTGTGTGTGTGTGTGTGTGCGTGTGTGTGTTTGTGTGTGTGTGTGTGAGAGAGAGAGAACCTGGACCACAAAACCAGTCATAAAGGTCAATTTTTTTTTTAAATTGAGATTTCTGCATTATATGAAAGCTGAATAAAGAAACATTGATGTATGATTTGTTAAGATAGGACAATATTTGTCCGAGATACAACTATTTGAAAATCTGAAATCTGAGGGTGCAAAACAAATCTAAGTACTGAGAAAATTGCTTTTAAAGTTGTCCAAATTAAGTTCTAGCAATGCATATTACTAATCAAAAATCAAGTTTTGATATATTTACGGTAGGGAATTTACAAAATATCTTCATGGAACATGATCTTTACTTATCCTAATGATTTGTGGCATTAAAGAAAAATAGATCATTTTGACCCACACAATGTATTTTTGGCTATTGCTACAAATAAACTCGTGCTACTTAAGACTGGTTTTGTGGTCCAGGATCACATGTATAGTAAAATATCAGAGCTAAACTAATGTTTTGTTGCCTGCAAACTGCCTGAAGCATCTTCATTATGGATTTAATATGACTGGCATAAGATCAAATCAGAAATTATTAACATCAAAATGAAAATGAGTACATAAAATATGACAATAAAATAAATACAAACATTCGTAGCACATGACCCTTTGTAACGCCAACAACCAATGCAATAGCTATCACAAATGACAGATGTCCTGTGTTAATAATTATAAATCAAACATCATTTAGTACACTAATCCCATCGGAATAGTGCTTTTGAATAGAAGAAAAACAAGGAAGCACACAAATCAAGGAATCAGACTCCGGCAACAAGTGAAAATGTTGACTGCATGAACTTCCTTTAAATTAATTTCCTCCTACATACACACATTCACTTTCAGATACAGACTCAAATTGAAAAGGTGAAGTGTGTTTTATTTCGTGCTGACCCTGTCTGGATTAATACTGAGTATTCATGAATATAAACAGCGGTGCATTAGCGTGCATTAATGGCAATAATAAATGCATAACCTGCTGGTTTGCGGCCTTGACTGGTATGAGGAGCGCCTCTGAAGAGCGTCGTTCACCTCAGCGCTATCGTCTTTGCTCAAGGGGGGCTGCACGGGGCAGGATTCTATTACCACAACTGACCCCTGTCTCTCCAAAATGCCCCCTTCCCTCTTACCCGGCTCTGTTCCCCCCTGAAGACCATCTTGGCGGTCTCTGTCGCGCTTTGCTCCTCTTCACCTCACTGCTCCTGTAACTCTGAGCTCATTAACTGCACGGTTCCAAACGGCTGCTGGCATACATTGGCGCCTTTATCTCCAGCAGCCCCTTCGGACGCAGGCATTGTCTCTTATTTTTAATTAGATTGGTTCATCAGCAAGCTGACGGGGATGTTTGTGCACTGGGCACTGGTACAACATTGAACACATTGATTTTTGTCTGCACAGTATATACAGGCCTATATAATTTTACAATATGTTGGGGGGGTGCACAATAAATAAATAAATAAATAATTGCGGACAACAAGGAAATTAGTTCTATTTCTGATATTTTAAAAATATATATATATATTCTTAGTATTTTTTTTATATACAGTATATCGTTTTTCCAGCCCTTTCATTCAACTTTTTGATGTCATTAGTTTATTTTTAGTTTTGTGACAATTTTTTTTTATGAAAAGTACAAATATATGTAATCTAGCAGTTAATAAGAGGTCATGAATTATTTTTATTTATTTATTTATTTTTCCCCTTTAATGACTATTTTATTGACGGTGATTTTCCTACTCATTTTGACTAAAATTATTAAAATGATGAAAAACGTAAAAAAGTAAATTGACTATCATTGGTGTTGAAATGAAAATGACTGAATGGCATCTTATCTTTTCCAAACAGAGTGACAGTTTTACAGAATATTTTAACAGAAAATACTTTCAACTTGTGCCTCATAAGTAACAAAAAATTTATAGAAATGCACTTACAATGGAAATGCATGCAGAACTGACTTGATTTGTAAGTGAAAAACTGCTTTTACACAAAGTATTCAAATTCAAATTCAGTACAAGTCAAACTCATTTTACATTAATGAAACAACATTAAATGTAAAACTTAGTCCATTTTTGGCACACTGGCCCCTTTCTCTAAAGTAAGAGAATCCAAACTGACCCTATTTACATGCACATTCATTGTCTTAAACTAATAATAATAATAATAATAATAATAATAAAAACAATATGTGGCACATCAAATGTGTAATCATGTTGTGGAACAGCTTATAATTAGACAGTGCTGTTATTATTACTGTTGTTGCAATTACAATATTTGTAACACGAGCGGTGTAAAAGTGTTCCAATATAAGCAAACATACAGGAAAGGTCTTTTATTGTAAGATCCTGTCATGTCACTTGTTTAACACTTGACCTGCTGACTCTCACATGCATAAATCATGAATGAATAAACATGAGGATTCATAATATGGTTGGCATGTGTGTTTATCCTTTGCCAAGTCAAGGTATTAATTAAATTTAATTAAATATCACTGTATGTAAATTACATTTCAGACATTTGCAAATTAGGACAGTCCAGGTTTGTTTTGTACATTATTATTCTATGTATTATTTTAATTTCTTATGGAAAAAAACAAAATTAAAAAAAAACAAAACAAAACTGAAAAGTCAAACTATCTTAAAAAAACAAAAAACAAAACAAAACAAACAAACAAACAAACAAACAAAAAAAAACATTAAAATACTAATCATTTAATTTAATGGGAATTAAATTCTTCACAAAACCATGCTATACAGCAGTTACACGAGTAAACACGAGTCTCCACAAACTTGTGAAAAACTCAGAATCTTTTTACCTGGATTCTCTGAAAGCTATAAAATATTAATCATCCCAAAGATGGCTTTTAAATTAGGGTAAATTCCTGAGAGAATGGGATCAATCATTAAAACAACATCATTAGGATGTCAGCAGAGCCCCAAGGAGAGACCGGGCCCGACTGTTGATCATTTCTGCTATATTTAATGAACAGTCAATGATACATAACTTCAATATTGGCAAAACAGTAATGAGGCAATTTCACGGAAAATATGTGCAACCCCCCTGTTTTGTCACACTTTGATAATACACTTGATTGCTTAATCACGCAACTTTGTGTAAACAAACAGCTTTGGGATTTTGGGGTTGGCACATTTGTTCAGTCACTTCTTAAAAGGTACTTTTTTAAACAATTAAACACA
The DNA here is from genome assembly GCA_039654775.1 of Spinibarbus caldwelli. Lineage (NCBI taxonomy): Eukaryota > Metazoa > Chordata > Actinopteri > Cypriniformes > Cyprinidae > Spinibarbus > Spinibarbus caldwelli. The sequence continues at coordinate 3,935,569 of CM077256.1, forward strand.
TTGACTAAAAATTAAACTTTCATAGTTGATTGACGCTGATTTGGCGCTTCTGATTTAGCTCAGGCTTGTGACAGAAGAGGGAGAAAGATGTATAATATACCCATATTTAAGGTCAAATTAAATCAAAATCATTAATGCATCACTGACGAAACATTTAAACGAAGTCTCATCAACAACTGCATGAAAGTGTCATTTGTTCATGCTGGAAGAGGCCACACAGGAAACACTTTCATTCATACTCTTGTCCAGTGCCTGAAGCACATTATAATTTGGCTGCAAATATTAAACTTCCTTTTAAATTCTTCTTTTTTTTTTTCCCCTGAAGTATGCCTTTACAGTTATGATGTAAGACTATAGCTCTACATAGCATTAAATAGTCTTTAATGGGCCGTGGCTAACTCCAGTGGTGTAAATTCATCATAAAATGACACTTTTATACCTTATTTAAGGAGGAGTAACCTGTCTTGTGCAATCCTTTCCAAAACAAGTTCCAAAAACAACATCAGCGGGTCCATATTTCAGCCCAGCAGCTCAGAGGAAAAAAAAAAAAAAAAAAAAAAAAAAAAAAAGAAAAAACCCTCAAGATATTTTCTGAATTACAAAGATGGATTAGAGCCACCTGAGAGGAATTTGGTGTGTGTTCGTTGACTAATATATTTCAAAAGTTCAGCTGTATCTAAAACATATTTCATTACAAATGCAGAGAATGATTTGAACAGGTGTCTCCGGTAACCCTTGGAGACCAACATTAATTTGAGTAAAATTGATGAGAAATTAATTTAAGATGTTCATTTAACCTTAAAGGTGAAGTGTGTACTTTAAAATACTCTCTCCTATCTGAGCGCAATGTGCTGAGACTATATAATTATAAAAAAAAAACTATTTTGCAGAGTCTGTCGTCACATTTGTCATCATCAAACAGTATCCAAACTTATCTTACTTCCGTTATGTTATATTTTGGAATGAAAAAAATGTAAAAAGGCAAACAATGCACGTGAATAGCAGCAGGTGGTTTGAGGAAAAATAAGATTCATTGGCTATTTGAACCAAATTGCCTAAATAAATAAACAAACAAATAAATAAATAAAAAATTATTTCTGATTATTCATTATAAAAATAAAACTTTGTTTTTCTTTGGAATTGCATGCATTGATAAATCATTAACAATAACAAAAAGGTCAAGTTTGATTTTATTTATAAAGCAAATTGCGTTAAAAAAATCAATTAAGATCCCAAATAAATAAATAAAATTGAGTTAAAATTCTAAATATTATTTATAAATAAATGAGACTAATAAAACACTACTACAAATAATATTTATATAGTCAACTTAAAATCAGAATTTATTTTATTTTGAAGGAATATTCTGATCCATTTGTGCCTTTTGTATAATAAAACAAATACAAATCTACAAATCATTAAGTGTATGTATGTATGTGTGTATATATATATATATATATATATATATATAAATATATATATATATATATAAATAATGTATGTACATATACACACACACACTGGTTTTGAAGGTCTGGCTTTAGTTTTCTCCACAAAATGAAGCAAATTGCATGAAAATAAATAGTGTGGGTGAGCAAATGACAGAAAATTTAATTTTAGGGTGAACTATCCCTTTAAAATAAAACACATTTTAATTTTATGTTGACTTTATGAAAAGCCTACCTGATAGCGTTCGGTACTTGTACTGCAGTTATATCTGATCAAACGCACATTATTGTTCTTTAGCTTAGGTTGAACAAATCATTTTTGCTTGGATGGAACAGCAGCTATGCTAATTATGTCTCTATTTGTTTCTCTGTTTCTGCCACGGGATTAACATCTCGTGGTAACTAGGAAATGCAGAAGCTTCATTCTGGATTCAACCCTTCAATGATCTGAGATGACCAAACAACTGAGAAGAGATGATGCCAACCCCTCAGAGGACCTCAGATGATGCCAACCCTCAGACAACATACAGAATTACCAAATTTTGCCATATGTTAAATATATTAAGTTTCTACAATATATAAATATTGCAGAAAGTTAATTTCCTGTAAAGCTGCTTTGCAACGATTTGTATTGCGAAAAGCGCTATACAAATAAACTTGAATTGAATTGAACTGAATTGAATTGAAAATAAAATGCACTGGTTTTGAAGGCCTAGCTTTAGTTTCCTCCACAATGAATCAAAATACAAGCGTCAAGCTCCATGATGCTGAAACGAAGCCATGAAATATGTGCAGTTATTTATTATGTCGGACAATTGCAGCCATGCCAGGCCAACAATAAACATGTCTACCTCGTGTCAGGCCTGTGGAGTGATAAACGGAATTAAGCCATAACACTCCTGGTAACGTAACCCCTTTACTTCTTGTAAATCCAGTCAAGTGTGAAAAATAATAAGTGACCAGAGGATGACCCACTCCTCAGTCTCACGGTGGATAAAACCTCCGCTGCTGGCTAATAAAACCGCACACAGATCAAATGCAATAGAGTGGCATGACATATGAATCTCTGTTTGTGGCTTATTACCTGCGATTCAGCGTTTGTGTTTGCATAATCGGCTTCAGAGAGAGATGGAGAGAGAGCCGTGGATAACCTTTGAAGGGAGATGACAGTGTTAACAACCGCTATTATCAAAAGCGTTGATGGGCGAACCAAAGGGAGACCTGTATGGGAGAGAAAGGACACTTGCTGTAAACACTGTAGCCAGAATATTTTAATAAGTTAACTAGCACATTGAAATCTGCTTAAACATTTACATGACCGTTTTGAAGCTTAAATTGTGCAAATTAGAGACATAAAGTTAACTTATTAACCATTTACTCATTTCTTTCTTTTTTTCCAGATCATCACAAGTAAATAGTGACGGGGACTGTTATTCTCAACAATTCTTTAAAATTGAAAGGTAAAAGATAAAGGTAAAGAATATAGAATATCAGAATGCAAAATTTTTAAGGATGCCTGTCAAATAATAAATACATTTTAAATATTATTGTGTTATCATATATTTTTTATAATTATACATAATACAATTATATATTTTTTAAAAAGCTAATATTAATTAAATGAAATAATATTAAAAATAATAAAATGTATGAAACTGCATAAAAATAATAAAATAAATAATAATGAAATAATATTACAAATAAAATAAAATTTATGGAGCACATTGCACAGAATTACAATTAGAATTACAATATAATTACAATTCTACAAATGTTTTAATTATAAATATTATGATATTATGAATTACTATTATTAGTGGTAGTAATATTAGTAGTAGTATATAATGTATAGACAGACAGACAGAAGTATGCAAAGTTCATATGAATGAATAAATGAATGCATGAAGCAACATGAGAGTGATCAAATGACAAAATAACAATAATAATCATAATTCATTTTCAGGTGAATTAGGCTATTCCTTTAACTCCGCACTCTGCTTAAATTAACCTGTAAAAAATCTCTCTTGACCTTTTTGAAGTTTAAATGTTGCAGATAAGAGAATTAAAGTCCGAAAAAGCAGTGAAATTATTCATCTTTACCCTTATTGACGATGAATTATGTCATATATGCCAAACTTTAACTATTCATATTATGGAACACGAGTGAAACATGGAACGCAAAGGCCACAAGATGTTTGTCTGACACCGAAAGAAAGTGTCATCAAGCCTCCTCTACCTCCATTACAGATTATCATAAATGTTTCACATTCACCTTTACCGTGGTGGAGATATTAAATCAAAGCAGACTTTCCCTGTTCCTCTCAAGTCAGCATTGATTAAAGATCTCCCGATAAAGGGTAGGCAAATGTCAGCTTAGTAGTAATTGAAAGAGTGTCTGGAGTTCTGATGTGCTGACCTAGGAATACAACAGAAAGCCTTTCCTGAGGATGTGCAGATGGAGATACTGTACGTGTGCAAATGTCGAAAGGTGAGAGGAAGCTCTGTGTAGACCAACGAACTGCTATTGCACTCATTAACATATGAACACATAGATAAAACTAATTATCACTTCATACGATATTAGTTTTTCACAGAATGTCACCTGTTGTGGATGGTGGCATGGATCAAAATGGATCAAAATCAAAATTCTGTGCTGTAGATATGAATGATACCTAAAATTGATGAGAAAAGGTTTGCAGTTACTAATTGGATTTGCCTGGTGGACCAATAAAATGGAGTGAAGAGGCAAAATAATGTTTTATGGTGATTTATGTTAAAAGGTGAATTGATTAACAGTAACTCATTCACTTTATAATCATTAGACATGTAAAACATCCACATTTCACATCATTGTTGGGTGCTTTAACAATATAATTGTGTATACATCATTGTATGATTACGTAATGGACTGGTGAATCGATTATTTGAACCAATTCATTGAAACGAACTGTCCAAAAGAACCAATTCACAGTAAAGAATCAGATTTCCAAGACTGCCTGAGTCTTAGGATTACAGGTAATAATGTTGTAAATAATGTTCAATTTCTTGCACAGACTGATCGTTTCACTTCATAAAACCTCAATATATCGTTAAGAGTCACGGGTATTAATTTAGTGTTGCCTATGCTTTTTTTTTTTTTAAAGTTCCAGTAGCCACTGACTTGCATTTTATGAATCACCAAGGACCACGGTTTCAGCTAAAAATCTTCTTTACAGTTATAATGAAGAAAAAAAGTGTCACCTACAAGTTGGATGGAGTAAATTAATAGCAAATTTTCATTTTGAACTATCCGTTTAAAAGTAATCACAGTTTTATATACACTGCAAAAAAATGATTTTCTTACTTAGTATTTTTGTCTTTTCCATTACAAATACCTAAATATTCTTAAATCAAGATACATTTACTTGAGAAGCAAAAGAATTAAGTCTTGTTTCCTGAAAAATATATCAAAATTTTTAGGTTTTTGTTTAAAACAAGAACAAATATCTGCCTGAAAAAATATAATGGGGCAAGAAAAATAATTTTGATTTGCCTCTGAAGCAAGATAATTTTTTTCTTACCCCATTGGAAGATATTTTTTCTTGAAAAATTTACAGAATTTAATACATTTTTCAGAAAACAAGATTTAATATCTTAAGCAACTTTGCTTCTCAAGTAAATGCATCTTGATTCAAGAATATTTAGATATTTTCACTAGAAAACAAAACAAAAATATTAAGTAAGAAAATCACTTTTTGTAGTGTATATAGAAAAAGAGGTACAAAACGACCCTAACAATACAAAAAAGAGAAGAAATGTCTGACCAAACCATCATTAACCTCTGTCGTTGAACTGCAATGATATATCTGCACTGCATGGTGGGAAATCCAGACATCAGTGATGCATATTATCCTGAACCGTCTCACACAAGCACACACTGGTTTATACCCCTGGTGGTTGGGTGAGCAGCCCTGATCAATAGTCTTTTCCATATTTTTCAGAGTAAAAAAGGCACTCGACTCAAGGTAACAGACATGCGATTGAGCTCTCCCATTGACGTTCCATCTGCTTGCCTGACACACAGATTTGTTTGAATTCTCACAATTATGAGTGGCCTGTGAAGTGAGCAGCGTCTGTTTGTAGTGCCGTCTTTGAGAGGCAAACCTGCCGTATTAAGGACACCATGAAGGTGGGGTAATGTCTTCTCTCCAGAGGAGGTCTTCTTTTTCAAAATCATCCCTTTCTTTCGAATACCTTGACATATAACAAAGTCTGCTTCCCACCAACCCCCCCCCCCCCCCCCCCCCAAAAAAAAAGGTAGAGAGAGGTAAAGGGTAAACTTGGTAAAGTTTTTTCTCAAAGTCATTTAGGTGTCACTTCTACAACATCAGTTTCATGCATATTTCATCATGTTCCTCACCAGCTCTGCAGAGTTATAAACCACCGGGCTGAAGTCTTACAGTGTTACGGCGAACACGGTGAGGACCGACGGTGTGTATATATTGGATTTTGTGACTTGCTCGTTTCCTCACGAGAGAAATAACACAGCCACAAACACGTATCTGTGCTGAGCTGCACTTGTGCTTGTCAGGAACTCCATCAAGTTCATTGGTGTTATAGATTCACAGGCGAATCAATACGTCTTTGCACAACAGAGAGTGAGAGGGAGTACGAGCAGGAACAATTGAGACAAAATAAACATTTATGTTTGAAAATGTGCACATGCATGCAAGATTTTTATTCAATTGGGTTGTCAACAGCACTTAGGCCAATGCAAAGTGATGCCCTCTCAAGAACTAGACGTAATATGGAACAACTCAACATGGGACATTTTTAGCGTGTTTGGTCAGCACAACACAGACTTATAACAGTTTTATCTTAAATAGGTTAAGAACCTATAAAATACGAATTAATCTGTTTCAATGTATTGATTCTAGCTCTGATTCCTTTACAACTATATTAACAATCCTTTTAAGAAGGAAGTTTCCTCCAAAACTAATATTTTCATATTTATGTATGTGCTTTTTTTACATTTAAGTGCCATTTATTACAGCAAATGTGTATCTTCAAGTCAGCGTATACCTAGTGAAACTGATTAAACTGATGTAAGTCTCACAAACATAAAGTAAGAGTTCCCTGCAATTTTTTTGGGTGGGGTTGGGTATTTACTTATTGTTAGACTACAATACTAGACCACTAAATAGATAGATAGATAGATAGATAGATAGATAGATAGATAGATAGATAGATAGATAGATAGATAGATAGATAGATAGAGTTCTACATAAAATGTCTTGTAAAAAAAAAAATGCATATAAACTTTCATAGACATGATGGAAAATTGAGCTCTGCTCATGGATATTTAGTTAATATCAGCTTTCAGATATTTGATATAACTAATGAGGCAAACAACTTGCAAACCCATGTGGAAATGTTATATACAGTGTTGTGAAAAATTGTTTACCCCCTTCCTGATTTTTTATTTTTTTGCATGTTTGTCACACTTTGTTTCAGATCATCAAGCAAATTTAAATATCAAATGTAACACAAGTAAACACAACATGCAGTTTTTAAATGAAGGGTTTTTTTTTTTTTTTTTTTTTTTTATGAAGGGAAAACAAAATCCAAACCCACATAGCCCTGTGTGAAAAAGTGTTTGCCCCCCAACATAACTGTGGTTTATCACACCTGAGTTCAGTTTCTCTAGCCACACCCAGGCCTGATTACTGCCACACCTGTTTGCAATCAAGAAATCACTTAAATAGGACCTGCCTGACAAAGTGAAGTAGACCAAAAGATCCTCAAAGGCTACACATCATGTTGAGATCCAAAGAAATTCAGGAACAAATGAGAAAGAAAGTAATTGAGATCTATCAGTCTGGAAAAGGTTATAAAACCATTTCTAAAGCTTTGGGACTCCAGGGAACCACAGTGAGAGCCATTATCCACAAATGGCGAAAACATGGAACAGTGGTGAACCTTCCCAGGAGTGGCCGGCCGACCAAAATTACCCCAAGAGCGCAGCAAAGACTCATCCAAGAGGTCACAAAAGACCCCAGAACAACATCCAAAGAACTGCAGGCCTCACTTGCCTCAGTTAAGGTCAGTGTTCATGACTCCACCATAAGAAAGAGACTGGGCAAAAATGGCCTGCATGGCAGAGTTCCAAGACGAAAACCGCTGCTGAACAAAAAGAACATATAGGCTCGTCTCAGTTTTGCCAGAAAACATCTTGATTATCCCCAAGACTTTTGGGACAATACTCTGTGGACTGACGAGACAAAAATTGAACTTTTTGGAAGGTGTGTGTCCCATTACATCTGGCGTAAAAGTAACACAGAATTTCAGAAAAAGAACATCATACCAACAGTAAAATATGGTGGTGGTAGTGTGATGGTCTGGGGCTGTTTTGCTGCTTCAGGACCTGGAAGACTTGCTGTGATAAATGGAACCATGAATTCTGCTGTCTACCAAAAAATCCTGAAGGACAATCTCCGGCCATTTGTTCGTGACCTCAAGCTGAAGCGAACTTGGGTTCTGCAGCAGGACAATGATCTAAAACACACCAGCAAGTCCACCTCTGAATGGCTGAAGAAAAACAAAATGAAGACTTTGGAGTGGCCTAGTCAAAGTTCTGACCTGAATCCTATTGAGATGCTGTGGCATGACCTTAAAAAGGCGGTTCATGCTCGAAAACCCTCCAATGTGGCTGAATTACAACAATTCTGCAAAGATGAGTGGGCCAAAATTCCTCCACAGCGCTGTAACAGACTCATTGCAAGTTATCGCAAACGCTTGATTGCAGTTGTTGCTGCTAAGGGTGGCCCAACCAGTTATTAGGTTTAGGGGGCAAGCACTTTTTCACACAGGACCATGTGGGTTTGGATTTTGTTTTCCCTTCATAATAAAAAACTTCATTTAAAAACTGCATGTTGTGTTTGATTAATATTTAAATTAGTTTGATGATCTGAAATATTAAAGTGTGATAAACATGCAAAAAAAAAAAAAAAAAAAAAAAAAAATCAGGAAGGGGGCCAACAATTTTTCACACCACTGTATGACATATATTGCTCTATATCAAGAGTCATACTGCCATATATGTTACATATAACTCGATATACAATTTTCACAAATGTACATTCTCTGGGTAGATGAAGATAGGTTTATAACATACATAAAATCCCCATAGTAAAATTTGTATATACATGTGTAATATCTATAAGATGGTTTTTATATGCAATTATATGAAGCAACCACCTTCCTTTTTTTATTCCTGAAAGTTGCATAAAGTCAGATTAGAGCTTATTACATTGAGAAAGTGATTAGTGTAAACTAATGAAACTCGTATAGTATTTTAATACAATATAGTACAGGAAGAATGCAGGCGTTTGAGAACCATTACCAAAATATTGGTTAAATGGTATTTATTTTTTTAACAAAAAGAGATCCAGTTCTCTAGTGTGCACATATAAGTATCTCAAAAAGATAAGAAAAGACCTATCATCTTGAAAAGAAATCATGAGGATTTTTGTTTTCCTTCCCTCTTTCCTTCTCTGCATCTTTCTGACACTGCACATCACCTGTCACCGTGCGCAGATTCTGTTTGTTTAGTTGCTTTCTTCACAACTCCAGGAGGATTTTTTCTTCCTAACACGTAAAACGCACCTATAGTTGCTCAGTTTTCTGTTTTTTCAGACTTTTCACTTCCCAGAATCCTCTTGTGTGTCTTCTTGCATCCAACTCAATCAATACCTCACACTATGCCTGGGGCACCATTCTGCAAAATACTACATCCAATTTACACACAGAAATAAGCAACTTTCCAGTGGGTAGTACATAATCACACAAAACAAAAACAGCCAAGACACACCGGTCGCAGATTCTAAAGATGCCGCTGACCTCCATTTACATGGGAAAATCACACCTCAGCTTCTGTGTGGCTGGTGCCGGAGCCGCCCGCTCTCGTTTGGATAAAAGAGGCTGTTTCGGATGTTGAGTCACACCTCGAAATGTTGCTCGGATGTGTTTGTGTCACGGTGGTGGAGCGGCTCGCTAGCGTGAACGTCGTCTTTATCCACCGTGTTCTCTGAGGACCGTACCTGAGCCCCTCGCTGAGAGGAGAGCGCGCTCGCTTTATCATCTTGTGCACACGCCTGCACACACACATATGGCTTGTTTTATGAGCTTGTTCAAAGTAGGTAAACAGAAAGGAAGGTGGTTTGAGCAACAATAAGTTCCCTTTATGAAAACAAGAAAACAAAAACTGGAAAAAAGATGCAAAGTTAAGTCAAATTAAGCCAAACTAATGAGTCAGTCGTTTTAGAAACCAACATTATTTCATCGGAATGACTATAAATGTTACAAACTTTGTGAAAAAGATGAGTTTTATGAACAAATTTGGTAAAAGACTCTAAAAATGCTATGATAAAAACCTGCTAACTGGTTAACAGTAAGGTCCCTTACTAATTTTATACTAAAATACTGTTAAACAGTTTTTGGAAGTGAAAAAGAAGTTGTCTTATAATTTACTTTGGAAAAACTGTGAATTGACTTTTGTGATACTTCAGATTTAATGTATTTTCAATGAAATAATTGTTTATTCTTAGTTTTTTGTTATTAGTTATGTACATGAGGGTTTTATGTTACATCTTATGCTGTTAAATTAATGTTTATTCCATTATTTTAGTGTCTGGTGTGCTATTATGATGGTGTTTTGTATTTCAGTGTATCTTCTATAGACTGTAAGTATTTACTTCAGCTTGTAGAAAAGCTGTGAATTTTGATTACCACCAGTGGTTGTCAGTACATTATAAAGGTAAAAACAGATTTTACACTGCAAAAATGATTTTATTCCTTAGTATTTTTGTCTTGTTTTCCAGTACAAGTTATCTTAAATCTGAAGTTATCTTAAATCAAGATGCATTTACTTGAGAAGCGATATGATTTAAGACATTAAGTCTTGCTTTCTGAAAAATGCATCAAAATTAAGTGGATTTTTGCTTAAAGCAAGAAAAAACATCTGCCAGTGGGGTGAGAAAAATAAACTTAATTCAAAGAGATGATTTTTCTCACCTCATTGGCAGAATTTTATCTATTTTTATTTTTTATTTTTTTTAAGCAAAAACTTACTTCATTTTGATTAGTTTTTCAGAAAACAAGACTTAATATCTTAAGCCATTTTGCTTCAAGTAAATGTATCTTGATTTAGGAATGTTTAAATATTTATACTGGAAAACAAGACAAAAACACTGAGTGAGAAAATATATATATATATATATATATATATTTTTTTTTTTTGCTGTGTAGTAATTTTGTTATATTAACATTATTTAGATAATATAATGAATGTTTTTCACTGTAAATTTAATTTCTATGTGTAAAATTTAAAAAAGTTTCTACAGTATATTTTACAGTAAACTACTGACAACCAAAGCTGTTGATTTTTACCATAAATTTCTCATTTTATTTTTAATTTATTTTATTTATTTTTTTTTAATTGAGTTTATTCGCACCCACACTGTTGTTTCAAACTGCCTCGTGCAGCGATTGGGCGGACTGTGTGTGATTGTCAAATTATGAATAATAATAATTTATTTGTGTGCGTATGTGACATAAAGAAGAATGAATGGTCACCCCAAAATGCATTATTTATGGACCCCGAGTGTCAGACCAGACTGGTGAACTTGAACCGCCCTGTTTCTTACCCTTAAATTGGTGAGATTTCATTTAGGACACTGCAAATGTGATGCGTTTCCCCGCCAAAAATTCACAAAGACATGCATTACGCATTTGATTTACATTATAGGCCCTCTTACTGCAATAGAATAAGCCGTCAAATATAATGTAAGCCAATAAAACAGAATGGTAGCCGAATAAAACACTTAAAAGTGCACCTCCAAACCCTGTGAAATAAAGTTAGCACGGGCTTGACAACACAATGGTTCTCTCCTTGTGTGTACACATGTACCTCCTCTTGTCTCACCTCATGTCTGTGTCTAAATTTTCTTTGCATTGTGTTTACTGTATATGCCAATAGTGTAATATTAAACAAAACCAGTGTGTCCGGTGTCAGAATGATAGATTACGGCAGCCAGGCAAGGTCACCCCAGAGGGCCAAGGAGCCCTGTCTCACTCTTGCAGTTAACACTATATCCGTATTGTATGAGTGTCACGAGCAATCCAATGATTTATTGCTTGGAAGGGTCTGCTCAATTTTTTCCCCCCTCTCTCTCTGCCTCTCTTTTTCGTGCCTGACCAAATTGCACATTTTCTGGAGAAGGAGGCAAAAATATCCCAGCACATAGATTAGCCTGATCTTCTGTTTTGTTTGGATGGATTTGCCGTGTTGGGAGGAAAATTTAGGCATGTTGATGTGTCTGGGCCGTTGTTAACACTTTTTCATAGCTGATGGTTTGCCAATGAGGAATCATTTGTATGGCAAAGAGGATGACCGCGTTCCTGAGTGAATTTCATGAAACCTGTCAACAACATGCCTGAGTCATATTTCACTCCACAATCAAACAAAATAAATAATAAAATATATATTTTTGCTTGAAAAAATCTATTTTTAGGATGTTTTCCATTGTGCCTTTAATTTTATATATATACATATATATTGATTATTGGTTGTATATATATATATATATATATATATATATATACACACACACATACATACATGCAACCAATAATCTGTGTTTATTAATACAGAAAAGTATATCAGTCTTCAATTTAGCATAATAGTTCAAATTATACTAAAATAAATGCATGTTTTATTAAAACTATTTTAAAAAATTATTTCAAATAATTAAAATTATAGTAAATTGCTTATTAAAATAATTAAAATTCAAATAAAATACCATCACACTCACAATCATACTAAATTATTTTTTTAAACGGTTAAGTATTTATATATCATGGTTAATAAAAAAAAATACATTAATTATAATGATGATAATTTAATGAGAAAAAAATGACAATATATGTATATAAAATCAAATTACAGTAATGAGAAAATTAGAGGGTAAATACAGCCGTCATGAAAATGCATAAAACATAATGTCCTAAAACAAGTTTCATTTCCTTCAAACAAAATATAATTTGGGGTTGGGGTGAAATGTCAATTTCCATTAAAAACTAAACAAATAAATGCATAAACACGCATAATTACATAACCATCATTCTGCAAATGATCATTCAATGAAGAAAACATTAGCACTGACCTCAGAATGAGCATCGTGTCACATTTCGGCAGCCCTGCACCAGGCCCATGATAAGATGAAGCATTGTTGCCTCAAAGGGGTTTCAGGCGGCCTGGAAAATAATGGTTTGCCACTTATCAAGCTGTAGTCACTCCTCACTTGCAAGCCATTTTCCTACAATCAATAAAAACATGAGGCTCTGATGCAATTAAATTGATTGCATTTCTTTCTTATTGTTTGTATTCTTCATCTTCTCTAGGACAGAAAACAAACGCTCTGCCAAACCGAATACATTTAGAAGTGCTTACAATGAGATGACCATATTTAATGTTTAACCTTTAATTGCTTATTAATGACACTTTAACCAAATCATGGACTGAAAGTGTATGTCTGTGACTTACCGGATCTGTTCGCTGAAGTGCACACATCTATGGAAGCTTGTTTCCACCACAGAATAAAAATAAAAAATAAAAAAGGTAATTGTGACTTTTTATCTCACAACTCTGACTTTTTTTTGTCGTAGAATTCTGAGAAAAAAAGTCAAACTTATGAGAAAAAAACCCCCTAATTCTAACTTTTTAGCCATTCTGAGTTTACATCTCACAGTTCTATTTTTTTTCTTTTGTTTCTGCTATGCATTACAAAATAAACACACACACACAGACACACACACACACACACACACACACACACACACACACACACACACACACACACATATATATATATATATATATATATAATTGCAACATTTATTTCACAGTTATGACTTGCAATCGCAGTTTATATCTTACAATTCTGACTTATTAGAGTTTTTATCTCAAAGTTCTAAGTTTAAATCTGGCAAGTTTTTTTTTTTTTTTCTTAGAACTGAGGGAAAAAGTCAAGAATTGTGAGACATGAAATAAAAAATTGCGAGATATAAACTCCTAATTCTGCAGAAAAAGTCACAATTACCGTTTTTATTTACTTTTTTATCCTGTTGCGAAAACAAGCTTCCATGCAAATCTGTCTATTCAAAATGCACTTTTTTCAATGTGTGCTTGTATGCAATATGTCTGTTGAATATTTGAATATGAAAATGTTCAAATGAAACATTTTCAATGTGAATTTCCTCTTTTTTAGACGTTTTGTACAGAATATGAAGCCAAACAGAACATGAAACTCTTTCTCTGCCCTGATCATGGCGAACTCATGCATGTTTTACTTTCGGCCTGTAAATCTTGAATTTCCAGGCCTACAGTGGCAATTTTACAATCCTTTTTCAGTTTTCACTTTAACACACTGCCACAGATTTGGCCCACTTGGTATGTACCAGGTTAAGAGGTGAAACCTTACTCTAAAAGCCCTTAAAAAATCAAAACAAACCTCTCATACCATAAGGGTATTAGTAAGACCAACATTTCCATAGGTTTTGTGTGTTAAAAACTCCTCTCTTTTTTTAATAAATCCACCCAATGTGAAGTCAAGATTCATGCTCACTTATTGAATTTCCAGCCATCTGCTCTGTTTAGAAACTCACAGCGCTTGGCCTTAATGAGTCCAATAGAGAGAAAACCTGTTGAATTATTAATTAAGATGAGCCAGAGATTAAAACACCCTTCTTAACCACTCATCTTCAGATTCGTTACTGTAAAAACACATATGACGGTTATATAGGTGGTGCAGATCAGTTCAGCTGACGCCAAACTTTAAAACTACAGTGTACATTTTAAAGCAACTGTATTTAAGTTTTCACCTTGAAATATCAGTTTCAAAATCATGCTTATGGCACACTGACTTGTAATAAGGCGATTAGCTTCTGTTTTATTCCCATGCTTTCTTTCAAACGTCTGTTATGGAAGTATGTAAATTTAGTCAGCGGGTACAAAATTCCGCGAAAAGAGCGAATTGCTTTACCGCAGCAACAAATGCACGTCTACAGCTTCACGACAGTGATTTACGACAGGGAATTCCACTCGCTTAACTGTAGGGGGCTCTAAAGTCACAACAATACACAAAACTACATACAGTTGTTTTAAAAGAATAGTTCGCCCAAAAATAAAAATAAAAGATGTACAGTGTGTTAGACCTTAGTAGCATAATGTTATTGATTCTCTCATATCTCGTAACCAAATGACGTCAAACGTGCACCACAGGCACTAGGCTATATCTAAAAGAAAGAGGAGATAATGGCTTCAATTTTGGTCTGTTCCTCACATACATATATATTTTGACTTGAGAAGATGGTTTTATAGTGTTTTTTGGGGCTGTATGAACTGCATGGAGATTCTTCAAAATTCTCCTTTTGTTCTGAAAAAATCTCACAGTGTGCATGTTGTAAACAACATGTGAATGAATAAATAATGACAATTTGTTTGTTTATTTATTAAAAACAACATGGACTTTATGCAATGTGTCGGTTCAAGCACTTTCTTCTAGTGCATTGCCACCATTTAATTAACTGCAAATGCACTTCCTGTATTGCACATGTTGGCGTCAGACAGGGTTTGACGCAAACAGAAAGTGGAAAGAGTAGTTTTGGGCTAAAGGGCAGATTTGTGTTGCCCTGATTTTCTAATTGAGATGAAATTATTCATTGAACGTTTGGAAAATTACACCGCCCACTGTTCCCACACAAATGCCTGAACTACCTAGGGCTTACAGAATTTAACATGTAAATTGCAGAAGAACATAGAAATCTCGCTCCAAGTCCCTGAAGATCGAGATTAAAATCGAACACACGGCAGCGGTTTCCTTTCCTCTCTGACATTGTTGTGTTGAAAAACTCTTCTGAAATGAGATGTAGGTAAGGTGAAGATGAGCCCTATAATGAGATTTTGAGAGGGAGAAAAAGCCGTCTGTCTTTATCTGTTTAACAGATTAAGGATATTCACACACTTCAGATGATTTTTCTCCTGAAAGTCTGTGAGAATTAGCCAGTGTTTCATGCGGTTGAACACTTCAGATGTTGCTTTATAAGAATGAAAAAATACTGTTTTTAAGATAAACAAGAAAGATGCCAAACTTACGCATGATGTTGTTTGCAGATGGATCCAGCTGCATAATAATAATAATGTGTTTACAGTTTTTAATTGTTGTTTTTAGCCTTACCTGTAGATTTCATGAGTCATGATTGTGTTCCATCTTTTACAGTAGGAATATTAAATGTTAACAAATATTAATCTGTGTGTTTATGAATACAGAAAAGTATATATATATATATATATATATATATATACTGTATATTTGTAACATTTGAAGTAAAATCTTTTAAGAAAATCCTTACAATTATACTACAATACTTTAATACATAATTTTAGGATGAAACTCACAAAAACATGTCCATGTCACGTTTCACTGCAAAAGGAAAATTAGAACATTATATTATAATAAAGTGAATAATGTTATGTAAGAAATTGAGTTATATGATTATAAAGTGTTTTTAATAATAAGAATAATTTTAAGAATACATTATTATTCATTAAGGAATAAAAAATAAAGCCTTTTTTTTTGGTATTGTGGCAGTACTTTTTTATTATAGTACTATAGAAGCATCTGTTCTAAATACATCACAACTATATATAATAAGATACTAATGTATCTTTTTTTATAACCTAGGCCTGTTATTGACAGATTTCGTGAGGTTTGACCTTTAATTGTTCTTTCTGAAGGGGTTAAAGCAGATAAAGACATTTCTCAAAGATAAGACCCTCGGTGCAAACACCTTGACATCACTGCGAGTTCTTTTTGAGCAAATCAGATGCAGCGATATGCATTTTTCATGGTCACAGGGATGTCATACAGACCTACTGTACGCCTTACACTCAAAGCCTGAAACATGATGTTATCATAGGCTCACAGGAAGGACAGTACAAGCAGTCAGAAGACCCAACCAAAGTCTCGGCTCAATGCCACCACGGGCGGCACGTCCCGCGGGAGAGAGATGGAGAGGAGCATTAAACCTTATCAAGTTTCCTCATGTAAATATTTCAGAGCCTTTGCCTTTTATTCCACTTGGATGCTCGCACCAGTCTAAAAGTGAAATGCTAAATTTTAATATTGATCAATTTTTAATGGTTGATAAATTATAGGCTGCTAGAGTGGCAGGGTAAAGTAATTGTTAATAGATCAGTGGTATTTGCAGCAGAGGATGGGGATAAAGCATCCGACTGCTGTAAAGATGACACGTTTAAATAATGCAGGGGAGTCTGAGCCGTCAAATAATTGACCTAAAATATGTCGCCGGGCTGAATCTGCTGAAGCGTGAGAGTGGATCTCTTCACGTTAGCCGTGCTTGCTCACTGTCCTATTAACTTTAATGCTCTTTTTTTCTGATGTTTAAGATGTCTCAAACATGGGCTAAAGCTTACTTAATACATTCTCAAATTGACTCAATCTGTGTATTACCAAATAATTCTGTCTGCGTTCAACTTCCATTAGGGCTCGACACAGTTTCGCTGAATTTTGAATGAACTCTGGAGCAGAAGCAGACGTGTGACGCTGAACGGAGCCGTTTCCCAATAACCACTACATCCCTGAGGTTTTGATTTTATCTATCAGCAGAAAATGGATTTGGGAGACTTTTCACGTTCTCCCAGCAAAAATAATAAATCATTTGTTAGGTTGATCATGATGCTGGAATTAAAATGAATACATTGGATAGGAAGAGAAAGTTGGTGAAAAGAGTTATATGCATTTATCTTGGGATCAGAATATCCTAAAGAAGTATTTGGATCAGTAAGTATCCATCCAGCAACCACATAGAAGATGGCATTGGGGTTGGTAAGATTTTTTAATGTTCTTGAAAGTCCCACCAAGGCTACATTTATTTGATCAAAAAATACAATAAAATCAGTAATATTCTGAAATATTATTACAAATTTCAATGATTATTTCCTATTTCCCAATGATTATTTCAAAGCTGAATTTTCAGCATCATTCCTCCAGTCTTCAGTGTCACATGATCCTTCAGAAATCATTCTTATATGCTGATTTGCTGCTCAAGAAACATTTATTATAAATATCAATGTTGAAAACAGTTGTGCTGTTTAATATTTTTTGTGGAAATCATTTTTTTTTTAGTAATATCTGATAAAAACATTTATTTAAAATATAAATATTTGTAACATTTTATTATGATTTTAGTTTTTTTTTACTGTCACTTTTGATCAATTTAATGTCCTTGCTGATCAGAAGTCTTAATTTCTCTAAAAAAAACAAAACAAATAAATAAATCGTACTGACCCCAAACTTTGAATTATATATATTTGAAATATATATATATATATATATATATATATATATATATATATATATATATAGTGTTCAAAATGAACACATTTCCTATTCATTTACAAATCTACCCAACAGTAATGACATCACAGTGCTATTAGCATACCGAATTGTGATTGGTCTTCTTTCTTGCATTTAAATGCATATTTATATGCATCTTTTCTCTCATCTGTTTAACCCTCTCTAGCCACCTTAACACTTTTAAGACAGTCTCAGGTTGTGTGTGGATTATTCTTATGCATGAGCAACAAAACAATACGTACGCTGAATTTCATGCAAATCAGATGCAAAGCAAATTACACAAAAACAAAGCTTACCTAAAACTTGAACGCTATTCTTTTGCCACTGCCAATTACTTTACAAAATGCCAGTTTAAGGTAGTTAGCATTAGTGTTTACAAATAAAACATATCTCAACATAATGTGGAGCACTGTGTAGAATAAAAATGAAATGTCGGGGTTATGCGGTGGTGAAGATGAGTTCAGCTGCTAGCAGGGGGCTGTGTAAAGGGGGTGCTGGGCTGGTTTAATGGTAGCTGTGTCCCCATGACCTCTGTGTCCACATTCATAAATTTTTCAGTGCATGAAATAGTCAGGCCACCCTGCTTAATGATGTCTGTTTTAGTGAGCACGGCAAGTCTCTCTCTTTCTCTCTCCCTGTTTTTCTTTCTCTCTTCCACATTGTCTTTGTGTAGAGTGATGAAACTAGTGCAATTATTTCATTGAAAGAAGTAAAATATAAGATGTACTGTAAGAGACTGAGGCTAGTGTCATGTTATAAGTAACAATAAGGCTTTTAACCATGTTTATATCCACTCTGCAGGTGGATCGTTGCAAAATATGAAAAAAAAATAAATAAATAAATAAATCCTGCAGATTTCATCTGGACCTGCTCATTAGTGGCAGAAAGAGATGTAAATACAGAAAGAGAGAGAGAAAGAGAGCGAGGGAATGATGAATAATCGGAGACACTCATATTTGTGTGTAATGAATTACAGAGCTCACACCCTAACCTGCCTAACATTTTACGGAGGTTGCGCTTCTCTCCACAGCAACCAATTATATCATCATCCTGGCATTTACCTGGACGTGATGATTCACGGCCTCGTCCCTTCTCTGGCATAATTCACCGGCAACCAACGGATGGCCTAAAATAAAATATTCATTATTGGCTAACTTCTGTCCAGTAATTAAGACTTCTCTCGCTGTTGTCCTTTAAATTCTGAGCAGCTGTCTCTATTAAGCACAGGGGAGTATGGGATAGCTGATTATTCTGCCATCACCAGTGCCTGGCCTGGATTCATTTGGACCCGAGCTCTATTTTAAGACCTCCTGTTTGTCACTACAAATGCCATGTAATTTGTTACATGAAGAAATGTGATGAATTTGGTTTTTGTTTTGCATGTTAATATTCGCCTAACGGACTTTAAACTAAGTGACAGAAAAAAAGAGAAAAAAGGAGTATACTTTTATGACACTTTTTTATTTTAGTTTATTCAGAAGCTTTTTGAATCTGACTGGGTCATTTAACAATCTCAAAATCCTTCTTCTTTCTATTTTTTCCTGTTACTACTATTGTTCTATACTATTCTATATACTATACTATACTTTTTCCAAATAAAGGCTGCAAAAACAAATCCTACATGCAGGCAGTTTTTTACAAACTATATATTAATTTATATTAAATTCTTTAAACAGACCATTTTAAAGTTTGGGCTCTGTAAGACTTTTTAGTCTTTTGCTGATCAAGGCTGCATTTATTTGATCAAAAATACATAAAAATCAGTTAAAATATGAAATAGTATTACAATTTAAAATAACTGTTTTCTATTTGAAGATATTTTAAAATGTAATTTATTCCTGTGATGCAAAGCTGAATTTCCAGCATAATTACTCCAGTCTTCAGTGTCACATGATCCTTCAGAAATCATTGTAATATGCTGATTTGATGCTTAAAAAAAAAACAAAAAACAAAAAAAAAAAAAACATTTTTATTATCTTTGATGAATATAAAGTTCAAAAGAACAGCATTTATTTGAAACAGAAACAGAAAAAAATATGTCTTTACTGTCACTTTCAATCAATTTAATGCATCCTCGCTACTTAAATGTATTAATTTATTACATTAAGAAAAAAAAAAACTAACTTTTGAACAGTAATGTACAGGTACGTATGAATATACATTTGACAAGAAAACTCTCTCAGTGCAAGATAGCTAAAATAGCCCTTGGTCATACCAAAAAACAAAACAAAAAAAAAACAAGTATTACAAAAAAATTAATGACTCAGACATATTCTGATAACTTCATAAAATATATTTTTACATTACACAACTGAATATTTGGGCATTGCTAGGGTGTTCTGAGCGGTTTCTTGCTGACATACAAAAAGTGTTTATTTATGAGAAACAGTAATAGTGATGTTTAGCAAACAACAATATTAACTATTTACAAGTATTTGGGCTGCAGCCGCTCCTTAAGTTTAAGCTTATACAATGAAAAAGCATGTGAGAACAGTTTTAATTAGACATCCATGTCATACAGAAGCACAAACATGAACATACAACATCTAAGAATTCACATCAGTCACACTCAGTCTTATTCAATCCACTAATGCATCTGGGACTAGCATAACTGGAGAAGAAAATCATCTCGCGAGGAGAAAAAAAAGCAGACAGGGGAAAGTTGGAGAGCAGAGAGGTGTGCACCGCACGGATCCTGCAGGTCTTGAGATGTAACAAAGAGGTTTGTGAGTTCCTATGAAGGAAATAATGGGTCTAGCTGGAGACAGCAGCGTGGCAGTAACGACTTCACACTCCAGTCTGTTCAAGATGAGAATGACAAATAACTCTCTAATAAATGCTGACCCACATAACATCATTTGGTGACAGGAAAGGCTGCTTTCTGCCGGCACGGCCGACACCTCGTCTTCTTTCTGGGTCACGCGGTCCACACATACATGTGCAAACGCACATACACACTCGTGCACGCATAGGCAAACTAAGGTTAGCTCTCGTGCATCAATAACGCATGTAATTTCCACCATGACAGGATGAAACACAAATTTTTACCACCCACAACACAACAAAACAGTCACGTGATAAGAAGCACTTGCCTTGATTTGTGTTTTTACTGTAGTAAATACACTATAAAAAAGTGTAAAGATGAAGTTCTTAGCTAAAAGAGCTTTTTCTACTTGATACTATCCTAAGTTAATGTAGTTAGCTTGATTCAGTCATATAAAATAATCCAAAAAGCAACTATAAACAGACAACAGTAAAGCTTTAGAACTGTATTTATTAACAAATTATTTATTCTAATAATTATATATATATATATATATATATATATATATATATATATATATAATTGTGATATTTTATTATATATTTACAAAATTGTCTGATTAAACAATTTTTGCATGTATAAATTTCTTCACAGTAGTCAGTTTGCGATTGCATATTGATATGCATCGCAACTGTGGATTTATCGCATGTTTTCTATGTGTTGCATCTTATCCTTTTCTGATAATATTTTGAGATGTTACATTAAATTTTTTTATAAATGACCTGACAAACCATCCAAAAGCTCCTATTTGATTCCAAAGATGTGATGTATGAACAATGTGAAATGCCAGGCGATATAAATGACAGTGCAAACAGTCTTGGCAGCGACTGCGCGTCAGAGCAGTCGTACAACAACGTACGTAATGACTGTAGGCTACAGCGTGCAGATGCATCGGTGGCGACCCGGTGTGCGACTGTACTGGCAGCTGCCTGGCAACCACCAGGGCCCCCACATGAGGGAGAGGGGCCGAGCTCATTATGAAGGATGGCTCCTGCGCGCACAGGCCGGGGGGAGGCACTTTAAAACATATACCATATGCAGTCAGGATAGAACTCATTTATCAGGGTGGAAATACTATTTTTTGCACCTCAGGTCCTTCCTCTCCACTCGCTCACCCCCTCCTCTACCTCTCACCTTCTCACCGGGAGATTTGACAGGTTTCAAGAGGCAAAAATTTCATCTCAAGTGCCGAGCGGCCCCTTCGAGTGCTCCATCTCTCGATAGTGGGCGAATCCGCATCGGGAAGATCGTAGCGCGCCTCCATGTAAATTAAGGTTCACCTGAAGAATGGGAAAGTGAACAGAGAGAGCGTCCCAGCTCTAATGAGGTCTCACAACCAGGGATCGGGCCTCTGTTCCAAACACGAGGAGGGGAAAACACTCGTAAAACCATATCATTTGCAAGCGAGATGCTTCTGACAGTAAAATCTGGCTATTTGTTTTGGCACGTCAGAAATAATGCGTTTCAAAAATCGGCAACAGGCGCGTGGACCCGATTGGGTCATCTGTTATTCCTAATGGTCTAACTGTTCTCCTGGCAGACATAAAAAATTAGAGCCACTTTACGTCATTTACAAAAAATTCCTAATTAATTCAAAAGTATTACACAGAGGCGAAGCTGTGGAGAAGCGTTTGGCGGGGAAAGATGGCGTCTGAAAAATGTCCTGCTCCCCTCGTGCTCCATTTGTCTGGAGTGACGGTGGCTTTATCCTAAGCAGCGGGAGCTTTAATCAGGGTAAGTGGCAGGCAGTGTTTCTCCACAGGATGAAGGCCTCCAATATATCATGCCACTCTGCCCGGTGGTAACAGCATCATGCCGACACCAGCGAACGCCGATTGTGCCGAGGGTCTGTTGGGATCAAACCCAACCGATTTCTGCCTCTCGTTGCATATAGTTGCCTAAACCTGTGGTAAAATTATAAACCTGAACAGTGACTTTGATTTTCTACACCAATGTTTTGCAATAAGGTGTTTTACTAAGGTCATTTGTTAAGATGAGTTAATGCATTAACTATCATGAACTAGCAATGAGAATGATATTTGCATAGCATTTATCCTCCTTTGTTAATGTTAGTTAAGAAAAATACAACTGTTCATTGTCCATGTTAGTTCAAAGTGCATTAATGTTAACAGATACAACTTTTGCTCTTAATAATAAATTAGAAAGTGTTAAAATTAACATTAACTATGATTAATAAATGCTGTACAATGTAAAAAAAAAAAAATTAAAATTAAAATAAAATAAAATTCTGAAGATGTAAATCAAGATTATTGGAGTATGGTTTACTAGAAAATATTATTTTGGTCTTTCTACTTTAGTGTTCCAGTTTTAATTCAATGTGTTACTTGCCAATTCTTTGTGAAATTCTTATAGGTAAGCCATTCATATGCTGATTCACCCAAAAAGTGTAACTACTGAAATATTACTTTTTGTGTGTGTGTGTTTGAACATTACAACCAACCAGCCCTGCACAGCAACTCAACCAATGGCATGATTTTGGAGGTGGGGCTATCAGTTTATCTGACCAATAGCAGGGTGTTTGGGAAACCTGTTTAAAAACACAACTGTCCATTTGGAGACACAAGGGCAGAAATTACACTTAAAAATGTCCAAATGTCACTGCATAAACTATCAAACCAAGTTGCATCAGTTTTAAAGATTGCCAACACAAAGACACTTTTGAAAAAAAAAAAAAAAGTATGTTTAGATGAAAAAAAAAAGCTGTAGATATAGTGTTAAAAATAGTAGTGTGGTTGTCAAACACTAAAATGAACTTACACTGTAAAAAATTATTTTTCAAAGTAAGATAAAATAAATATATATATATATATATATATATATATATACACAGTGGGGCAAAAAAGTATTTAGTCAGCCACCAATTGTGCAAGTTCTCCCACTTAAAAAGATGAGAGAGGCCTGTAATTTTCATCATAGGTATACCTCAACTATGAGAGACAAAATGAGAAAAAAAATCCAGAAAATCACATTGTAGGATTTTTAAAGAATTTATTTGCAAATTATGGTGGAAAATAAGTATTTGGTCAATAACAAAATTTCATCTCAATACTTTGTTATATACCCTTTGTTGGCAATGACAGAGGTCAAACGTTTTCTGTAAGTCTTCACAAGGTTTTCACACACTGTTGCTGGTATTTTGGCCTCTAGAGCAGTAATGTTTTGGGGCTGTCGCTGGGCAACACGGACTTTCAACTCCCTCCAAAGATTTTCGATGGGGTTGAGATCTGGAGACTGGCTAGGCCACTCCAGGACCTTGAAATGCTTCTTACGAAGCCACTCCTTCGTTGCCCGGGCGGTGTGTTTGGGATCATTGTCATGCTGAAAGACCCAGCCACGTTTCATCTTCAATGCCCTTGCTGATGGAAGGAGGTTTTCACTCAAAATCTCACGATACATGGCCCCATTCATTCTTTCGTTTACACGGATTAGTCGTCCTGGTCCCTTTGCAGAAAAACAGCCCCAAAGCATGATGTTTCCACCCCCATGCTTCACAGTAGGTATAGTGTTCTTTGGAAGCAACTCAGCATTCTTTCTCCTCCAAACACGACAAGTTGAGTTTTTACCAAAAAGTTCTATTTTGGTTTCATCATTCTCCCAATCCTCTTCTGGATCATCCAAATGCTCTCTAGCAAACTTCAGTCGGGCCCGGACATGTACTGGCTTAAGCAGGGGGACACGTCTGGCACTGCAGGATTTGAGTCCCTGGCGGCGCAGTGTGTTACTGATGGTAGCCTTTGTTACTTTGGTCCCAGCTCTCTGCAGGTCATTCACTAGGTCCCCCCGTGTGGTTCTGGGATTTTTGCTCACAGTTCTTGTGATCATTTTGACCCCACGGGGTGAGATCTTGCGTGGAGCCCCAGATCGAGGGAGATTATCAGTGGTCTTGTATGTCTTCCATTTTCTAATAATTGCTCCCACAGTTGATTTCTTCACACCAAGCTGCTTACCTATTGCAGATTCAGTCTTCCCAGCCTGGTGCAGGTCTACAATTTTGTTTCTGGTGTCCTTTGACAGCTCTTTGGTCTTGGCCATGGTGGAGTTTGGAGTTGGACTGTTTGAGGTTGTGGACAGGTGTCTTTTATACTGATCAAACACTTCAAACAGATGCCATTAATACAGGTAACGAGTGGAGGACAGAGGAGCCTCTTAAAAAAGAAGTTACAGGTTTGTGAGAGCCAGAAATCTTGCTTGTTTGTAGGTGACCAAATACTTATTTTACCGAGGAATTTACCAATAAATTCTTTAAAAATCCTACAATGTGATTTTCTGGATTTTTTTTCTCATTTTGTCTCTCATAGTTGAGGTATACCTATGATGAAAATTACAGGCCTCTCTCATCTTTTTAAGTGGGAGAACTTGCACAATTGGTGGCTGACTAAATACTTTTTTGCCCCACTGTACATATATATATATATATATATATATATATATAATTTCTTTAGTATATTTTCTTATTGCATCTGCTAAAAATCACACTGGACCAGTTGGTTGCAAAGACTTTCAGAAACAAGCTTTAACATTGTTTGTTTGTAGATATCACATGCTTTTATATTTTATCATCTAATGCAATGACATTCAGACGTTTTTAGGTGTGTCTTAAGTGTCCCAATATATTTTAGGGCCAACATAGTAGGTTATTTTTCAATTGTCGAGTCTCCCAGAACTCCTCCAAAATTGTATCTGAACCACTTTGCCAAGCATTTGAGTACTAATTTATTTCTGAAAGTGGCTCCTTTAAAGGCAAGTAATGGTTACATTTTTCTCTGTCCTTCCTGTAGCGCCTCAAGGCAGTTCCTCTCTCTCCGTCTGCCTTGCTTCTCTCATCCAATGACCTCAACCCCGGCACCTCCGTTGCATAATGCGCACGGCGTAAGAACGAGGCAGGAACCGTAGACAAACTCCTTTTTGAAAGGCGCTCCGCACCTCGGCCTTGTTCGCTTTCTTGCTGTTTACAGTTCCCAAACAGGCGGAGGCGGAAAATAGACCGTGTGATCGCGCGGCAACAATGCGGCGATGTTAAAGGCCACTCTCCTGGAAACACACCTCCATCCCGGATTCAAAAAATGTATTTAATGCAATTAATAATTGAAGACGTGAGAGCACATGCTTGTCAAGATGATAGATGCATGCTCCGCCAACAATGCAGGGCTCTGCGGGAGCTACAGGACTCTGCGCGCTGACCTTGAGTGGCGGCGTACAGGAGCCAGGCCTTCTCTCTGCCTGCGCACGGGCCCCTCATCAGTAACTGCCCTTATCCCAATTAGAGAACTGTAAAAACATTCAAATTAATGCAGCCTTAACTCCAGAAGCAGGCCCCACTCTCTTAATTAGGGAATAATTATTCACATTTTGATTTCTAGGGGAGTGATCACACAGAAATTATTTCAGGCGCAGTAACAATGGCCTGGCACGGAAAAACTCCACTCCAAAAATCTCCATTAGCATAAGGAAGTGATTAACACTTAATTACAGTGGAAGCAGTATCACTATTAATGTTTGATAGCTCCTGTCAATCACCATAGGGCACTGGACTATGGACTACAGCTAAGAGACCAAGGGAGAAGTCTTCTATCGACTTTAAATATGGACGCCGTTTGGCCAGGCCCGCGCAGGGGATGCTTTCAAAAGGTATTTCTTTCTTTTTCTCTGTCAGGCTGTCTAGATTCAATTTTGGTGACTTCAAATGAAACTTCTGCAAAAAAAATTAAAAAAGGAACTGACAGTAAAGAAACAGAAATGCGAAATAAAAGAGTTTTTAAACAACCAAGTTACCTAAACATTTAAATATGAAAATATAAAAATAAAACAAAATTGAAAGATAGATAGATAGATAGATAGATAGATAGATACTTTGATATATTTTTTTTATCTAATGCAATAACATTCAGACATTTTAAGTAATTTACATTTGGCATATTTTAAATGTCAAAAAATATTTTAAGGCCAATGTAGAAGGTTCATTTTCAATTGTTAAGTCTCCCAGAATTCAATGATACTGAATAAAAAATAAAATAAAATAAAATAAAAATGTTAATTTAAATATAAATTAAAATCATTCAATTGGTTGGATGAACTACTGGTTACTTGTTATACAATTTGAGTAAAGTCTGATCCATGTAAACAGTGCTGTATGAACACTTACATTACAAACTAAAAGTCTGAATATAACTTTACACACAGACAAGGTCAAAAGTCATTCTATCTTACAGTCTCATATTAACACATTTAAGTCTTACTTTAAGGCTATACTTTATAAAGAGCGTATGTTGGCCTCATGCACTTCCATTGTAAATGCCTTACTTTGACTGTTATTTTTGAAGGATGAGTGGAAATGAATTCCAACAGACATTATGCTACAAATGCTGTCAGTAGGGCTTCTCTTACAAGCTATTTAACCCAGAATGTTCCTTCAACGTTGTACCTAAAGCACATGTGTTTTCCTTCACTCCTTCTGTAACCCTTCACCTCAACAGTTTCTACTGTACAGGCCATTTAAAGGACGATTTAGTGAGAGGGCCATATCCTCTGTATTTGAAGGGGCTCTCAAGGAAATGACCCCTACAGAGGCGCGCACACACGTACGCTCACACGTGCTCAGTTATCTCGCCAGCAGCTGGGCTTTGAACTTCTGACCCCTCCACTTTCAGGGTCAACAAATTAGCGCTCTGGTGCATTGACCCTCTGGAACGCAAGCGCTTTTCTTCTGCTGCCCAAATGTTGATACAAGCATAGAGCTTTAATAAGGCGATGTCATCCGGCTGGAGAGAAATGTGTCATTTTATCGGAGGTGAGCTAATGCAGAAACAATATTGACATTTTACGGCAAATCAAAATAACCGCGGCTCACGGAACAGTCAGAGTGCATGGGAATGAGGTACATCCTCGCAAACCGCCTATGGCATTCGCAGAGACATTCCTGCCTATAAGGTAAGCGAGAGCTGCTGAGAGACACAGGGACTTTGGTTTGCATCCTGCAGAAATTTAAATCCACATCTGAGATTTTGGGGCTCGCTTTCTGATGGAATAACATTTCACCAATGCACCGATTCCTCTGGTCCTGGTGCTGCAGAGGAACCTCTGCTGAGTTCTGGACAGATATAAGCGGTTCCTCCGCATAAAAAGCTTTTTCAGAAAGGTTAAAGGAGCTTTTGGCCTTTCTCTCAATTGGTTATTAGGCACAGTTACTGCCCTAAGGACAGGAAAATAATTAGTAAGCTTCATAATAGCTGGAAAGAATGCTCAATAATGAGTTGAAGTAAGTCAACTTCCACTTTCACTGTATGACAACCTAGAAAAAATAAATAAATAAATAAATAAATACACACACACACACACACACACACACACTACAGAAAAAACAAAACATTTTATTCTTCCCTTACAAAAACAAATAAACAAACACACAAAAACAAAGATGTGTTTTTTTTTTATTTTGATTGAATTGAAGCCACATATGCTCACCAAAGCTGCATTTATTTGATTTAAAATTACGTAAAACCAGTAATTCTGTTTAAAATAACTATTTTTATTTGAAAAAAACAATTAAAATGTTATTTTTTTTCTGTGCAAAAAAAATAAATAAAATAAATAATAATAATAATAATAATAATAATAATAAATATATATATATATATATATATATATATATATATCGTGCAAAGCTGAATTCTAAACATGAATATATTCTACAACATGAATATATATTACATGAATATATTCTACATTCAAATAGAGAACAGTGAAAAAAGGTTTGTAACAATGTTATATGTAATAATATTTCACAATATTAGAGTTTTTACAGTATTTTAATTACATTTTAAATTTTAAGTTCTTTAAAACATAAAAAAAATTCTTATTAAAATCTTAAATATTCCAAATTTTTACTGATATACTGTATTTTCATGAGTGACCACTGAATACATGATGTAGGCATGTCTAACATTTTTGCAACAAGTTTAACTTTATGCAAATGAACAGCGAAGACTATGAATGAACTAATAAAGTCGCTGTATGTGTGAATGCTCCATTATTCAGAATGAATCATTCTTTGCCTAATCGTGTGAAAAACACAAAGCACAGAAAGCCTCATTTCTGAAAAGTGGAAAATGAAAAGCTCATCCATGTAAATTAGGACGACATTTATAATTAATAACTGTAGAATTGGTCCATTCACAGACATAATGGTGAATATGGCAGAATGGGTTATTTGATTATTCGGTGACATTTTTATTCTATATTATTATTTATTTATTTGAACTCCTAAGACAGACGGCATTAACCACATTACAGTAATTCACTCCGTATTCTGAGAGGATTTTTATGAATCCTTCTAAAAGAGCTTATTAGAAGATGATTAAACGTATATCCATACACGCCGTACAGTTAATTCCAGAGAAATGTGCCACTTTGTCAAAAAATTACAATCAGGGCCATGAATATGGCATATCGAGGCAGATAAATTGCCTCACGCTTCCCTCTAATAAGGGAACAGGACGGTGCGAAATGTAAAAATCAATTAATGCACTTGGTCTGGCCATAAATTAGGGGAGCACTATTGTCAGGTGTCTTTATCATAGAAACCACAGGGGGCGAAAAATGCTCTTTAAATTAAGTCTGTAGTTCTGTCACCCTTTTGCATCAGGCTACAGACGGAGCCCGCAGAGGCCAGAGTCACGGCTATTTTCATCGTCTAAAGCTCACCTAGTTAAATGACCGAGGCACGTTTGCCATAATAAAAGACGTGTGGACTTTATTTTACCAACGGCCTGCTGCCTGGTCCACTTGTTCTGTTATGTAAATCAAAATAAATCATCCCGTCTCTGAGGTGTTCAACTAATTAATCCTCCGAGGCCTCCATGTTGCAGATTTTCATTATTCTGGAGTGCAGAGGTGGGACTGCAGGTAATAATGCCTTTCACTATGGTATGAATAGTTCCTTCTCGTCCTTGGGAAACACCATCTTACTGTCTGCAAAAACTCAGCTGAAACCACCCAAACTTTAATCTCAGGCATCTGTGAAATAATCAGTATTTGATCATAGAGTCTGCAAACATTACCAATAGAGTCTTTGGACAACGTGCCACCTGAGCCTAAGGCCGAATCACCAAAGCCAACATCACAGGAAAGAAAAGGAGAAGAATTTATTACAGTTCATCACATCAAAGGTGCGTTTTGATGTCTAATGGAGACTCATTCAGGAGAAGAGAATCTCACAGCAGGAGAACGGGTCATGTGACCAGTCTCTCAACGCCCAATAAAACCCAGAATATTTAGGCAACTTTAAATTTTTTAGCCAACATTTTGAATGGTAGTGTAAGACAGTTTCCAAGAAAATATTAAGCAGTACAACTTTTCAAAATTTATAATAATCAGAATTGTTTCTTGAGCAGTAAATCAGCATATTAGAATGATTTCTGAAGGATCATGTGACACTGAAGAATGGAGTAATGATGCTGAAAATTCAGCTTTTTATCTCAGGAATAAATTACATTTTAAAATATATTAAAGTAGAAATCAGTTATTATAATCAGTTAATAATTCTAAAAATATTTCACAATACTACTATTTTCACTATAGATTTTTATCCAATGCATGCAGCCTTGATGAGCACAAGAGGCTTCTTTAATTTTTTTTAATTTATTTTTTTTAATAAGCTGAATTACACACATTTATATGCAGCTAGTTGACATAAAACATTTCTAGAAAGCATTCTGTGAAATAAAAACTAAAGGCATCTAAAAAAATCTAAAAAGCTAATTCTTTTTTATAAATATTATGCATGAAGCTTTTATGAAAACCTTTAAATGCTGACCAGGTACAGATATGCAAACTTTCTCTTACACATTCATAAATATGTGAACTTAAAATCTGAAAAACTTAAAAACTGAATTTCTAATTTCCAACAATTTATTCCTAAAAAGTACTAAAACAATCATTAATGGAATTATTTAAGAACCAGGATCATTAAATTCCTTATGATTTGGATTCCTAATTAAAAGTATGTTTATAATATTAATTTTTTTAATAATTGTTTGTGAAGCCTTTAAACTTACTATGACATCCAGCTTTAATTCCCCAGACGCTTGCTTCATTTTGCGTCACACTGCTTTTGCTTTTATGTTCCCATTCCTGAAGTCAAAGTATCATTGCGTCAAAAAAAAAAAAGAAAAAAAGAGGCATGGATGAAATAAAAAGTATAAAAATAAATATTAAACAGATAATTGCCTACAGCATGCTGATTTAAACATGCAAGCGCATTCAAACCGTGACTGAGAAATTGCACACGGTGCACGTGTACAAGTGTGGGAGTGTGTGTTTGACTTAAAAGGAGAAACCTTCAGAGTATCACCACACCTTCAGCCACTTCCTGCCCTGTCCTCCTCCTAAGTGTGACGTCCTGCGAAGACACACAAACAGAGAGAGTGAAAAGAAATCTGCATAAGTGAGATGGTGAGCGACAGGACAGGTCAGCCTCTGTCTGCTTAATGACAGAACCCCTCACACGCTCCGGATTGTTTAAATACGACTCGCCAGTTTCAACAATCATCATATCTCTCACTTTCACCCTTCATACCCAGCAGCCAGCGAGCTGACACATAATTACACACTTGCTGATAGTAGAGCCGTGCCGATAATTAAAACTGCCACTGGAGGATTACTACCGCTAGTCTACAGCTGCGATGCTGTCAAGAGGTGGAACTCGCAGTCGTTCCTGATGCTATTTCAGCGTGGTTTTAACGTTATATTAGCTCTAGCGTCGTATGTCGCCGTCTGGCTTCCACTCGGGCCGGTAATGGAAAGGTCTCGGCCGAGTGTTTGCGGTGTCTCGCACAAATGAGTAAAATCTATTAACAATTCTGCAAGTGACACGCAAACAGCGTCACCGGAGGGGTTGCACAACACCGCCGCGGCCGTCTGTCCACCGATCAATCCCGCGCTATTACCTCAACACTCACAGATCTGATTTGGCAAGGTGTCGCTTTCCAAAAGGCGATTTTAGCACCATTAGAGCCCGGGCCACACACGTCTAACTGGAACAAAAGGGACGAACAGGGTGCATATGCACACACCTTTTAAACACCGGCTACCACCTGCATCAGCGCCATCTGCTCCATGTCAGAGAGGGCCTGATAATAATGCGATATATAAATATACCGCAGGTGAAATTCATATCAGGCGTGTGAAGCGGGCCCTCGCTCTGCCTCGTACCTGCAAACACAAAGAAAATGAGCGAGAAAAACAGGCTAGGCTGTGTTATATACCCTGATAGCACACGTACATCTCGGAGACGTCTATTTGACGTCTGCATTTACATCTGCAAGACGTATTTTTTAGAGTGTTTGCACATCTGCAATACATCTATAGGACATTTCCTTTTAGATGTCAAATAGACATCTATTAGATGTCTTTAAGACGTTTATGATTTAGAATGTATGTAAAACTTACATCTGAAAGACGTCTGTCAGACGTTTGTAGACTGCAGATGCTTTCCAGATCAAGAGATCTTTAACAGACATCTTGCAGACGTACATGTGCTATCTGGGTAGTGACTTTGTTAGGTAAAATGGAGTGGATTCACAATACAGACTTGAGTGTCTTAGTAAAAAGAGTTAGAGACACAAATCACAAATTTGATGAGAAAAAGCTATTAGACATCTTTGGTAAACTATTATCTAGCATGAAAAGTAGATCAAGTGTTTGTATCTCACTCTGAAAATGGAGATTGTGGCTTGTCCAATCCAAGAGGTCTTGACCTTTCTCAATTTTTTACATAAATGGTAGTGTTGATTGCGTTCGTCAAGCTCAAACATTCAACTCTGTTATCCAACCTTAAGTAAAAACAAAACAAAACAAAACAAAATGAAAACTTTAATTTTCAAAACATATGTTAATCAATAATTATCCAAACTAAACAAGTATTTGATCTCAAAACATATTGTGCATACTTTGGGTGCAATATATTTATTTATCTTTACATTTTACAAATATAATTTGATGATTATTTAATGTTTTATGCTAGAAAATGAAAATGAAATAAAATGAAAATGAAATAAATGTTAATATGCAATATAAATACATACAAATAAACAAATATGATGTCTTTTTGAAAGAAAATCGATCACTTTAGTCATCAACAACACATGAAATTACTTAAATTGTTACAAAAGATTTAATTTTCTAATAAATGTTGTTCATTTGAGCTTTAAATATGAAGCAGCATAACGGCTTTCAGCATTGATAATAATAATAATAATATATATATATATATATATATATATATATATATAAATCAGTAAATCAGCACATTAGAATGATTTCTGAAGGATGATGTGACACTGAAGACTGGAGTGATGTCAAAAATTTAGCTTTGCATCACAGAAATAAATTACATTTTAAAATACATTCAAATAGAAAACAGTTATTTCAAATTATATCTCACAATATTACTGTTTTTACTGAATTTTTGATCAAATAAATTCAGCCTTGGTGAGCATAAGATATATATCCAGAAGCATTAAAAAAATGTTACCGACCCAAAAGTTTTGAACGGTAGTGTATATAGCCTACTTTGGCCTACTGTGTTGTCTGTTCAAATTTTTTGAAGGTTAAACACCTACTTTGACTGATCATTTTCATTTTTCTGACCCTACTTTGAATCAAATATAGTCTGTTGTACACTGGTAGTTCAGCTCTATGGGCTGTGATTTAGTGAACAGGTGTTTCAAATCATAAATGCTGCTGCATTGTGTAATTTAGCACAGCTAGAAAGAGCTACACAGCTACAATCATCATCAAGGAACTATCAATTTTATAATTTCGGTTATAATTTTGAAATTGCCACACACCGTGGGTCTCTGGCATTTTCCACGAAACACGTTGATGCATTTTTCTCCCTTTTCCCACCCTCACTCCCTCTGACTGCATCCAGTATTGGAAAAGAGAGAAAGAAAGATCTCTTCAGTCTTGTAACAGAATGGAACAAGCAGCCAACTGTGCGAGTGTAATATCTTGTTTTATCCAAGTCTTTGTTCTGATTTCATAATTGCCTCCCGCAGTAAGGGCCTCCCCGGGGAACGGCTGATCGATAAAACGACAACCAAAAAAGTATTACAGAAAGTACCTTCATGTTTTATCAAAATCCTCACTACAACATAACAGGAAAAAATTGACTGCGAACA
The DNA here is from genome assembly GCA_039654775.1 of Spinibarbus caldwelli. Taxonomy (NCBI): domain Eukaryota; kingdom Metazoa; phylum Chordata; class Actinopteri; order Cypriniformes; family Cyprinidae; genus Spinibarbus; species Spinibarbus caldwelli. The sequence goes on from CM077256.1 coordinate 3,969,515, forward strand.
CAAATAGCCACCCGGAAAGACTCAGGTGCACGTCGTCCCGCTTTCGGCAGTCTCAAGCCGTCAAGAAACAATTAAATGCAAATCAATTATTGCAGGGATATAAAGGGGCTTCGCTGCGTGGGGCTTATTTTATCTACGGTACGACATGAAAACCAAACAGAAGAGAACACAGGCGGATCGCGAACAGGACGGGGTGCCGTTTTAACACGCTACTGATCTCGCTGTGTTTACGCCCGGTGGGTGAAGGCGGGAAGGAGGCCGTGGTGCAAAGGGTGGGGATTCGGTCGGTGAACATCTGAAGAGCCATCGCTACAGAGAGACAGCCACCCAACCTGACTCCACGCTCCATGTTTTCTCTTTTATCTCCCTATGAAAATCCGTCCCGCTGTGAAAACAAATCATTCTTGCCGCCTTTCCCTTTCTCATTCCCATTGGTGAATGCCAGTGCAACATCGCTAATCAGCTCCGGATATGCACATTTTAACATGCCGCCGCTGACCTGGACCTAAAAGAGCGAGGTTCTCGTTCATGGTCCAGTCCACAAATGTCCCAATATACCTTTAAATTTATATTCATCCATGCCAACAACACTTGCCACCAGACAACTCAATTCCAACCAGTTATTACTTCTACTTCCCTCTTCAGTTGAGGGCAATTTACTCACTAAAAATAAAAAGACGAATCAGGCTGGAATATGTAAAAGGTTATTGATTGTAAGATGGCAGCATGCTAAAAGACTGGAAGGTACAGAACGGTGTTTAATTCATGTCATGTCTTGCAGGTAAGTGTCACTTACACACAAATAACATGGGCTGTGACACCACAGAGCTTCATACTGAAGTATTCCCAGAGGACGCCCTCAATCTAATGACTCTAATATCCCTGAACGAGCTGTAGGCTACAGAGAAGAGACTCACACACTGCCAAGATAAACCAATCAACAAGGTTTCAGCAAAATTTGCATTAAAAAAAATCATAAATGTAATCCATACGGCTCATGCACTATATTCCAAATCATATGACAGCTTTGTGTGAAGAACAGACCCACATTAATTCACAGTTAACTGAACTTGACAACTGAATCAGTCCTATTGAATCAATGGTTTTGTAAACTGATTCATTGAACAGATTTGACTCAAAAGACCAATTAATTCACAAATCAGACCTCACTACTTCTCTCATGAATGCTTCTCACACAAAGCGAGATAGTTTGCATGATTTTGAACACTTCTGAACACAAGTGCATGAGTCATATTGACTCCTTTTCTGTGGTAATTTTTTGTCATTATAGAGCTTGACAGCCTCAGTTCTTTTATTATATTGAAAAAGGTGGTCAGGATATTCTTCAAAAAATCATACATGTTTTGAACAACATGAGTATGAGTAAATGATGACAATTATCCTTTTATCTGAACTCAAGATGAGACTGGATCAGTCTGATATGCGAATGAATCTCTCTGGTTTAGTGAACTGGATCAACTGATTCATTGAAGAGATTTGACTCAATTCATATACAAATCAGACATCACTAATTATCTCACGAACATACCATCACTAAATTATCATTTTGACTTAAAAAGACCGGGAATAAAGTGAATGAGCCATATTGACTTCTTTTTTGAGGTACTTTTTTGTCATCGTGGAGCTTGACAGTCACAGTACCTCTTGACTCATATTATTTTGAAAAGAGCAGCCAGGATATTCTTCAAAAAATGGTAGAAGTTTGGAACAATATGAAGGTGACTTAATAATGACAGAATTTTCATTTATAGGCAAACTATTCCTGTAACTCAAGAACCGAATCAGTCTGATTTGTAAATGAATCATTCGGACTGGTTTTGTGTACTGGATCATTGAACAGATTTCAATCAATTATTAATTCAGACAGATCTGTGAACTGGATTAAATGATTCATTGAACAGACTGGAGTCAAAAGAACAATTCACTCACAAATCAAACTTTTTTTGTGGTACTTTTTGTCATTGAGGAGCTTGAAAGCCTCACAGTTCTCCTCGCCTTTATTTACATTGAAAAGAGTGGGTTGGAACAACGTGAGGTTGAGTTAAGAATGACAGAATTTTCATTTTTGGGTGAACTGTCCCTTTAACTGAACTCAAGAACTGGATGAGTCTGATTTGTGAATGAATCATGCAGACTTTCTCGTTCAGGTTTCGTGAACTGGATCAACTGATTCACGAATCACGCTTTGATACTTAAATTAAGAATATGTCAAGGTGAGATTATTATGACTTAAAAAATTGAATAAAGTGCCATGTTGACTTTTTTTGTAATGTTTTCTTGTAACTGTAGAGCTTGACAGTCTCAGTTCTCCTTGACTTTTTATATTGAAAAGAGTAGCCAGGATATTCTTCAAAAGCACAGGTCAGATTGAGTAAAAAGGACAGAATCTGTGGTTTAACGCCCATATTTTTCACGAACCTCGCACAGTGTTCATTGAGTGATGGCCTCCACAAACACACAAACGCTCTGCGCCCAGTCCCAGCATGCCCTCTGTCTCTTGGCCCGGAGTCAGATGTGCCGACTGTCTGTCCAACCCGGCGACATGTCGCAGACTCGTGGAGGCAAGGGTCACGTTGAGTAATGATGATAAAGTAAACAGCATGGCTGCTAAACGTGTCTTGGCTCAGGCTCCCATCCTCATTAGAGTGGCTCAGCGAGGACCCGGCGTGGGCCCGCAGGCTTTTCACTCCCGGGTTAGCGCCTCATTTCCCGCTGATGGCTCTTTAGGGCGGGCGCTGATGGCTCCTGGAGGTGCGCGGAGTGGACAGGTGTCCACCGCAGAGAGTGTTTCGCCGCAGCTGGTACCATCTGGCACGGGCTCGTGCCATTCAGCTCGCTGGCACCGCACCCCTCCGTCCCACCGTCCATGGAGAAGGCATGTCAAGGGCAGGCACGGTACAAGCTTACTCACAGGGCAGTGCGGACCCCCCTCGGGAGGGCCTACAGCCTGGGGTAGAGGCTAATTTAGCTTCCACACCCACTAACCGCACCACCTCCACAGGACTGGCAACAATGAAGCCCGACGGTGCCAAGTGTGGGCCGAGTTGCTCATTGTGTGTGCGATTTGTATTTGAAAAGAAAGAGAGCGAACCGCGGTACCTATTCATTAAGAGCTGGGCGGCATCTCTCGTGTTCCTGTGAAATCAAAACAAATAAAAAAAGTGGTTAATTACCTCTACTCTGGACTACATGTTAAACTCATGCATCTCCCTCTGCTGCTGTCCTTTTTTTATGCCTTATTTACATCCGAGTCTCTGACTGACTATGTTTACATGCACAGATTTTCATCGATATTAATTAAATTCCATCTGACTACAGATTGTGAAAGCATTTTTTTTATACTGCATGTGATGAACACAATGGTGGAAGAAACAGATTTTATGCTGTCAGTCAAAAGTCAGGCTAAGTTTATATATGCATTAAATGCATTTCAAATAAAATGTCTGTGCATGCAAAAAAGTGCCACCGGAAATCTTTCTTCATGTCTCGAACTGTCTTTACTTAAATGGACAGTTGAAAATGAAATGAATATTGCATTACTGTTCAAAAGGTTTGGGTCTGATGCACTTATTTGATCAAAAACAGTGAAAACAGTGATGTTGTCAAATATTATTACAATTTAAAATAACTGTTTTCTATTTTAATATATTGTAAAATGTAATTTATTCTTGTGATACAAATCTGAATTTTTAGCATCATTACTCCAGTGTTCAGTGTCACATGATCCTTCAGAAATCATTCTAATATGCTGATTTGTCGCTTAAGAAACATTTCTCATTATAATGAAATATGTACTCCTTCATATTTTTGTGATTTTTTTTTTCAGGATTCTTAGATGAATAGAGAGTTCAAAAGAACAGCAATAATTTGAAATATATATTTTTACAACATTATAAATATTTACTGCCACTTTTGATCGATTTTATGTATCCTTGTTAAAGAAAAATCCCTTATTTGACTAAATAAATAAATGTTTACTGGCTGTAATAAATACTAAACTAAACTTTTGAAAAATACTGAATAACTAAACTAATCAGCATTCAATCTGCTTCAATCTGCTTGGATAAAAATTTCACTCAGATCAAGCTCAATCAGATCATTTTATCAGACTGTTTACATGATGTCTTTTGATTATGATTCAACCATAAGTGACATTACTGACAGATTATAAGGTTGCATGCACAGTAAATGTAGCTATTGTGTTAAAAACACGGAGGACCCAAATGGAAAAATGTACATTATATAAAAGGATATTCTACTTACAGACAGTAATATCTGTCAAAGGCATCACTCTTGAGGTAATAACTATAGATCAAGTGGGATATCCTCCCGTCTGAACAACAATAACTGATATGGAATGGAAATAAGCCTGTACATTCAACAGTATAGCACTGGAAGATAGTCCTATTTGTATGCGCCCACTTCTGACTTATATTCATAACAATTTCAACGGATTACTGTGAACAATGCCGGTCATAATTTGGCAGAGCCCTTCACAGACAGCTTTGATAGACACTTATGAAATGCCTGCATTCGTTCAAATGCATCTGCTTCCTTTCAAGTGTTTAAACTCCAGTTGTCTACTTCAACTGGTCGTGCAAAGGGGGGAAATACCAATTGAAGCTAGAAACGTTGAAATGTGAGATTCTTTCAGAATGATGAATGATTTTATCCTGAAAGATTTCCTTTACTTGCACTGAACTATATTAACCAGCACTGCTCAAAACCCTCAATTTCACATATAATTGTTCTACTATCGTTCCAAATCCTCTGAATGACATGGTGGCAGATTCAGGAAAAACAGCTCTTATGATTGTTAACTGCTCTTGTAATGAAGCCTATGATCATCGCATTTCACACAGAATGCTTCTGTCAAGACGTCAGGCATTTGTGATGGTAGCTTTAGTCGATTAGCCACGCTCACACTAGTTGATATAAGAGCGGTGATCTCTTTAAAACGGAGGGCTTGTTTCTCATATTGAAATTGAATTATCAACTTGAACAGAGTCGTCGTTTTCTACAATTATGCAGCGTGCAATAAACAGATGTGAACAATCATACATGAGAATAATTGACAGCCATAAACGTTAATCCTGAAGAATCAATAAGGTATAAAAGCAATCAGATCTCTGAGTCTTAGAGAAATCGATCAGCGTTTGTAGTGAGTGGGTAATGTGTTTCCCTGAGAGAAAAGCAGCTAATCACAGCAAAGAAGGCTGGGTTGTTTCAGCTGTGCAATACTAATGCAATGCATAATGGGATAGAGCTATGATGTTCAATGAGAATGCATGATTATAAAGAATAATATAAAATAATAATTCTATATGAAGGAATGAGCAGGGTCTTATACAGTGATACACTAGGGGTTTTCACTCTTCACAGTTCCAGGGACTTGTTAATAATAATAATAATAATAATAATAATAATAATAAACAAAATATTAATTAAAAATATATTTATTTATAATTTCTAATAAATAAAATTTAGAACAAAATGTGTACTCCCTCTCTCTCTAATGCATAAACTATGCATTATATTATTAAAGAAACATTATATATATATATATATATATATATATATATATATATATATATATATAAGAAAAAAATAAAGAATATTATCTATTAGAATTAATAAAAATGTGAATGTACATAGAGATTTTTAACAGTTATTATGAATGTATTAATTATTATGAATTATTTTAATAATTATAACCATTGCATATGATTAAAGAAACAAAAAATTATATATATATATATATATATATATATATATATATATATATATATATATATATTTATTTATTTTAATTTTTTTTCGATCACACTTTATTTTAAGGTCCAATTCTCACAATTAACAAACCATTAACTACAACTTGCCTTAATAAACTCCTAATTTGCTGCTTATTAATAGTAAGGTAGTTGTTAAGTTGAGTTATTGGGTAGGGTTAAGGGATGTAGAATATGGTCATGCAGAATATGTGTTTTGTAAGTACTAATAAACAACCAGTACGTTAATAATATGCATGCTAATAAGCAACTAGTTAATAGTGAGAATTGCTCCCTAAAATAAAGTGTTACCATATATTCTCTAGTTTTATATAAAGCTATTTTAAATTCAATGTAAAATTAAATAAATTAAATGTATTTTAATTTGTGACCAACTGGAAAGCAAGGCCAGAAAAACGGCACAGAAATGGAACAGAGCAGGTTATGGTGAAGCTTCATCTGACCACAGTAACAAGGGTTGAATCCATAGCAAGGTCACCGCTGAGCTCTCACCTACCCTGTGAAGTGTGAGGTCAGACAGCACAGCATTATGGGAGGGCATTCCCAATGATGCATCACAAAGTGCCGTTTATTGAGGAGCCTGACACCTCTCCCTCCTTTTTCCTGACCACTTCTCCTTCCATCTGCCTTCTCGTCTGTCTTTATCAATTTTAAAGCGAGCAGGAGATATATTTGCCAGCTGACTCTTGACCCTTGCCCAGGTCACCGGTGACGTTTTCAGCAGGAGGTCTGACCTGGCTTATCACACATTCTCCTTACACACGCTCAGCCACGTCAAGGCCGTTCTGATGGAGGCAAAAGCCAGACACCACTTTGAATTTCATAAGCCCCGGACACATGATTTGGAGTGGAAAAAAGAAAGATAACAAACGAGGCCCGCCGTCCACATACTGGCCTGCTCTCTCTCTCTCTCGCTTTCTCTCCTGTCATTCATTACCGGCAGATTTCTGCGAGCCTTCACTAAGTTGGTAATTTGATAAATGGGGCAGCCCTGCTCTCATGGTTATCACTTTAACAATCAAACAAGCCGGTTATTGTATTTCAAAACACTGGAAAGACCTTCAACCCAAAGTGGCCAAGGAAATATTTAGTGCCGTCAGAGTCTGCTCTCAAAAACTCCAACTGAACGAGAGCTGTTTCTGATTAGAGAGAAAATGGTATGTCAAAACCTACGTGATGGGAAAGCCTGCTATACACGGTGAGCTGGTGTCCAAAAGCAAAACAAAACAAAAAAAAAAAGTAAATAACAACGACAATAACAACAACAAATGTAATTCATACAAATTAAATACACTTTAATCTTTAAATATTTAAGATTATTATTACTATTAAGATTTATTTCATATTATATTTTTATAGAAAATAAATAACTTCCAACTGTTTTCCCATTGTATAACACTTGATGGATAGACATATATAGATATATATAAGACTCAAAAACAGTAATATTATAAATAAAATTACCACAAACAAATCTAAATGGACAACGATAAATACACAAACACAACATAAAAATGACCATACATCTATGTGTATTATGGCTAATTGCAATGTAGCCATCCGTTAACAACTGAACTCATCTCGACCTGTTGACTTGTAAATAATATAAAGTAGTTCTGGCCACTGGCATAATATAAAAAAAAGGTATAGCAAAGTCTCTACCGGCTGACAATCTTCACAGTGCCGAGCATCATTGTTGCATTAGGCCATGTTGTGCAATGCACAATTTAGCATACAGTGTGTGTTTATAATTCCAGCTGCCTTGTGTGTGTCTCTCCCTCATATGTTCAGAGAGAGTGAGAGAAACGGATAATCACGTCTGGCTACACATTTTAATCAGTTCGCCCAATCAAAGAGATAATTGGATTGCATTGCCTGATTGCAAGACTCGCTGAAATTGGATCGCAAATAAATTGCCTCAAACTTGTGGAAAAAAGGGGAGGATTGGAAAACAAAGAGCCTTCTCCATAAACAAAGGGGTCTCACATGCACAAACATCCATTACCAAGTCTAACCGATCTCCTCGTCCGAAAGCCAAACTATTAGGTTGCACTTTTCTTTCTGGCTGAAGCGTTCACCTGACACAGATCCAAAGCAGCTCAGTAGACAATTAAAGGATCTGTGCTGAGCCAGTAATGACCTACTAACCCTATCCTGTGCCGTTCCCCCCATCCGGCCCTCCCGGGACCGCCCTTGTCACGGAGTTATCAATGGGTTCCTCTCCAGCGGTGGAAATATGTGAGAACGTATGGACTCCGGACCGACCGGAGACTCTCCACTGCGGGCTAAGAGAGAGTCGCCTCAGATTTATATGTTTATACCGCATTAAAGCCAAGCCACCGGGCTAGACGACACCGGCACTGGGTAATAAAGAGAGCGTGGGCGTGCACGCATGTGCATCTGAAATCCATCAACCTGTACCAAACAATAACAGCCCCAGCTCGGCCCCTCTGTCATCAGAGCTAATAAACTCGGCAGCACTCATTAGAGCGAACAAGACACACATTAGAACGGCATTATGTTCAGGGCAATGCACTATATTAATTTCACCACCATAATGTGTGTTTTATTGCATCCAATAAGCATTTTTAATAAGCAAAGTGATAAGTGCTTCCCTTGTAAAACATCGCCAATTAGAGCGGCGTCTCCAAATGCTCTCGCTCAACAAAGTTAGCGCTCCGGCTCGGCTAATGACCGCCTGCGCAACAACTTCGAGAGACAAAAGAAACTCGACGCGAGTAAATAGACGCAAATATACAGCCCCGCTCCGAAGAGAACAAAGGGGGCCCAGCGGGCGAAATTACGTCTTACATCATGGCGAACTTGGGCCTTCCTCTCGGAACGCGAAAGTGATACTCTCGCAGAGCCGTGGCCACAAGGACAAAGAGGAAAAACCACACGGTTTCTCTTTCCCTGACAATTTCGAGGTCTTGTAGGAGGCTTAATTGTGTAATTGGGTGTCTCAGCTGGCTGGTGCTTCCCCCGGCTGCTCGCAAAGCCAGGCGGTGCGGCATCACTTTAATTAGCCGAGGCAGACAAAAGGGGTGATCTCTAAACACAAATAAACGGCGTACACCTAAGAACCACTGGAGAGGGGCCTTTTGTTGGAAAACTTTGCTTTTTTCCCTTTCAAATGACTCAGTCTACTGTGGGTTGTTATTCTTACAACTGCATGACAGCTTATTTTAATGGATGTTATGATGTCGCGGGGCAAAGCGCATAGTCTGGCCGGGCCTGCCGCTAATGAGACGGTGAGATGGTTCTCCTGCTGTTATCGTTACCAGCGCTGGCAGAAAGAGGGGCTCATCTTTAATCTCAGGCCCTTGTCCTTTGGGTCCAATGTTAAGGCATCTCCAAAATCATAACATACTAATTAATTTTATTTTTCAGGAGGGTTTCAATAAGCACGCCTGCAGCAGTACTTTGTGTGACTTACAAACACTGTTTGCTTTCAGAGAAGGGCAGCTAATTGCTTCCCGGCTTGACATCATTATATGGCTATGCGAGGGGATGTAGACTGTTTAATTAAGGTTGGATGCAAGTTCATTATTAGATTCACACAGAGTCTGTGTGCACAGGCTCCTTTCCTGCAAAGCCCCACTGTAATTTAATACAAAGGGCCTTTTGATTTGCAGTTTTATTTTATTTTTCCAATATATGAGCCCCCTGCCGCCCACCCCCTTCGTGAAATGCCACACAGCGCCTCGCGCTGACTGTACTCTCCACTTGGCCTTCCGTTTTAAGTGTGATGCATTTAAACCCTACAACTCCTTCTGCACCGTCCTCCCTCTGCGCGGTGACAAAAGATATTTATCAGCAAGTCCGAAATGCAAAATGATCGCTCTAATTGAAAAGTACATGGTTAACTAATGCTAATAGTCTTTAGATTAAGTCACTGCCTTACTGCGCTGGCTTTTAACCCTACAACACGTTTCTCGGCTCATCTAGTTTTTCACCCAGACAGCTGGCCGCGGCGTGTCATTTGTCTCAATTACTGATTGTTAGATTAATTTGATGTTACCTTTCCGCAAAGCGCTCCTCTTTAGATAAGTGCGCCATGACAATGCAATTAGGTCATCGGAGGGCTAATGCAATTTAGCACGTTAGCGTCAGAGGCGTAAGTGAAGACGTTAATATTTATTTGTTCCTAATTGCGCGCAACTGTCCGGGTGGCGTCCGCGGGCTAGCGGGGTTATCCATCCTGCGTTAGGAAGCCATTTTCGCTCTGTCAGGAAAAATAAACTCCCTTATTAACAACTTACTCTGAATATCCTCTCGCCGCTTGAGTAATCGCCTACAAGAGTGGCCCTGCGTTTTACATTCGTGGGGCCTGCGAACGTGTCGCCTTGATCTAATGCGCGGCGGTACATCACGGCGCAATCGCTGATCGGCGTAATCTAGCATCTCTGTTTTGAGAATGCGCTCTTGCCTCCGCGCTGGCTCGAGGCGCTGGTGCGATTCAAACAATTTATAATGAACGTGACACGGTGAGGTTAACTACTGCCTGGTGAAGATATTCACAAAGAAACATACAATATGAATATCGCTCAAAGCTGCAAATGTGGGTTGGTGGAGAGATGCATTCTTGATGAAACACAAAAGCAAAAATCATTAGAATATAAAGCGTAATACCTCAAGAGCAACGCAGCAGCTTCAAAGGTTGTTAGAATATAATTGACACTTTCAACTTTTAGTGTCCCGGAGTCATTTGCACCAGTGGAAAGAAACGAGCGCTAGTTTTGATTTCTTCCAAGACTACTTGATTTGCATTCATCTGGAAAAACACATGGTGATTTAAAACGAACACACAAACAGCCAGTTTTGACCCTATTTGCCTTTCACGCGCTCTCGTTTTGTGCATGCTAATTTGGTATCGTTATTCCAGTGGTTGTGTGTGTAATGTTTGCGAGAATACAGCATAAGCGTATGTGCCTCAGGGTGCTCGCACATGCATGCATGTGCAAGTATGTATATAGTATGTATGATGTGATGCAGTGCGGTGTATAAATAGCTGCTATGTGTTGGTCTTAATGACGGTGCAATGGCTTGCTGTTGCCCTAAGGGCCAGTGCGCTCAGAAGGAGCTTGTGTTCGGACTCACACACTTCTGCCAGTGTGTGTGTGTGTGCGTGCTCAATGACTCCAGGCTTCCAGCTCCAGATGACCTTGTACGGGGTCCCACAAATGGTTTTTCAAGCTCACTGCTGTGGAGGGAAATTGATATGTTTACACAAGGCGCAATTATTTATATGACATTACGCACTGCAGGTATGGATTCAATTTGGCTTGATTTGAACAGATCCTGGCTGGAAAATTAGCAAGCAGTGCCAAGGAGGTATTTCACAGTTTTTAAGTTGTGCAACACTTTTATCATTAATGCAAATGTATACAAAAGCTAGTCAGTCATATAATACCTGGAGAAAGCTATCCGTTAGCATTCCCATTTATCTCAATCTGGTGTGTGACCTTCTCAGGATTATGCATCTTGCTTTCTGCCATCTATGCACATGGGTGCTCAGTTCTGGGCATAGAAGTTTCTGAGCCAATCTCCTAAGTCAAAAATGCCATGTGACTGTGTGACACTCTGGAATAACAAGACGTGCAAGAATATGTTCCAAACTCCTCACTAGCGAATTTCATGCTTTTAAGAGCACTTCAAAAAATAATACTAAAATTACATTTTAAACACATCATTTTTTAAACAAAATAATTGAAATAAAGCTGAATTAAAATATAAAATATAAATATAAAATATAACACTTAAACTCAAAACAATTAACCTTATTTCAGTTAGTTTCCAAGGCAAAATTACTACAATGAAATAAAAATAAAGTTAATTAAAAATATATAAAACTAACATGAGTAAGTAAAAAAAAAAATAAAAGGGTATATAAATAATACTAAAATTACACTATATGTTTGCACTTAATGTGACCTTTGAATGCAGTTCAATGGAGAAAAATGATTTTAAAGAGGTGTAGTTATGACATCTACAAGCAGTGGCTAACTGACCCATTCTAACTAGCCAATCCTAAAAAGCAGCGATCTGACAATTCCTGATTGGATGAGAATCCACGTTGCAACTTTTCCCTCCCCGCATCTCTCTCTTCTGCTTGTTTTCTTCATGCTCTCTTTAAAGCCCATTAAACTCTAATTGCATTCATTGATGCTGACTAACAATTTCAGCAAAACATTGCGGTTAGTGTAATACCATGCAAAAATAAATAACTACCAGCGATTCAGCCACATTATAAATCATTTGTGCTGTCTCTGCTTAGTCTAGCAATTAATTTTTAGGCTCTTGAGCATGTTGCTAAGAGGGTATAATAATACGAAGCACGTATTTATGCTTGCCATATTAACTTGTTAGCGTCATTGTCTACATATGGTGTGCTGGAGAAATCTGTCCCCACTACTTAGCAAACGATAAACGTCATGTTGCTGGGACACAAATGCATAAAGCAGGGCGCAGAGCATGTCAAAGCTAAGCTGCTGAAATGAAGCATTACACCAGTGTTTATACATGCTACTTAACTCTGTTAGAACAGCATACTGGCATTCTGTAAATGCAAATGCAAATATGCAAGTTTTTGTATGCATGGAATATGCAGATTTACTGCATTTGCCAAAATGAGCAAAGCACAACGCATGGACTGTATCCCAAAGTCCAACACGTTTGAATGCAAATTGATGAGGCTGTGCGACAACAATGTTGGAAATGGTTATGCTTGCATGATGCATGCTTACTTTTCACTTACTACGTAAGTGAACGCCATGCACTAGGTTTCCATTTCCAACAGAGCCATCTGTCTTTAAATGGATAAGTTGTTGTTTTCTAGCAGGCCGAGTCCCATGTCAATCTTATCTGTCAAATAAATACTCCTTTAAAGGGCGGCCGGGTTATCGTGTCGATCTGCCGATAATGGTGGGATCCCTGGGCTAAACGTGTTTGGTTTAGTATGACACCTGTATTTGTCTGCTCCGGTTTCTCAGTCGCGGAGTGCGAATTTGCGGTCGTTGTTATCTGCTCGGATTAAGGGCCAGTGGCGGCTTGTCCGCTGTGATTATCCTGACAGCCAGTCCACTGACCACCGCTTCTCCTCTCTCGCTCACCATCTAATTGAAATGTAAGAACTCGCCTAGCTGGTTATCCTCCCTTATGGAAAATAAATGGATTGAGGAATATTTATTCCATGCCCTGACTGCGAAATTAGGGTGGAATGTAAGTTTGACTAACTCAATCAATGAATTTAGTAAAGATGTATTTCAGAGCGGTATTTAAGGATTAGTCGCACCATTCGGAATTGAAAGCGGGGTGGGGGGAGCGGCTGACGTTTTGACAAATCTATCTGGGACAAGATCAACAACTTAATGTTTAAACCAATCACTCTAAGTATATATTTGAGCTCGGATATGCAGATGCAATGTTCAACTCCCTAAGGTTCAAATATACACTCGAAGGATCAACAGCACTCTCGATGGCCAAATTACCCCGAAATCCTTCGAATTTATCAAACATGAATTTCAACAAGGAACCTCGTCTGAAGAAACACAAGAAGCGCCCATTAGCGCACATGGAAAATAAATGCCTTCAAGGTTTAACTACTTATTTTTGACATGCAATCAGCTTGACTGTGTTAATTTACATAGCCTGATAAATACCATCTGGACGGTAATGCGAAATAACTCAAGGTACGAAATTGAGCATTCGCCCCTGCAACCAATCAATGAAACAGCTATGGGCAGCCTCCTCCTCGGCCTGCCTAAATATGTTGAGGCATCTGATCTGAATTTTAATGATATAGCTGTGTCTTTCCATTATATCTGCACAGATGTGAAGCACAATGTTTTTCGCTGCTGTTTATTTTGTATTATTTTCCTTAAAGGGTCTGCTTTCACCAAAGAAATGAAAATTCTGGCATTATTTACTCACCCTCATGTCGGTCCAAACTCATTCAAAATAAATGCCGTTATTTGTTTCCATGGAGCAGAAGATTATTTTGGAAGAATCCTCCATACAGTCCAGTTCATTCACCACAGGCTGTCAAGTTGAAAAAAAAGGACAAAGTATATATATATATATATATATATATATATATATATATATATATATATATATATATATATATATATATTTGTTTATAGAATTTTCTATATACAAACATACATGCATATAAATACAATTAAATTAAATTAAATTCAAGGCCCTAAAATAGGATTTTAAAATGTCAACTTAATGCAAAATATACTTTCTCATGTCTTTCTTTTTGATTCTGGTGCAAATTAAGACCTGACCCTGTTCTTGACAGGTTTCATGAGATTCACCCACGCTTTTTTTATAAATAAATAAAGATTTAAAAATCTTGCACGTCCTGTCATTGATGGTTTTGGCTTGAGTTCGAATATTCAGAGAATTTGATTTTCAGTTAATAACAACTTAAAGTTTTGTTTCTCACACAGAGCTATCATATGACTTCAGAAAACTGAATAAATTCATTATAAGAAGTCTATGAGTAAAGTCATTAAAGTCATTTTATGGTGCTTTTTGTTCATTTTGGAGCTTAATATCTGTGGTTGCTTCATACTGCCACTGTATGGAGAAAAAAAAATATATATATTCTCATTCTGTGTTCCACTGAGAGAAAAGAACAGACATGAGAGTGAATAAAGACAGAACTTTCATTTTGGGTGAACTATTCCTTTAAAGGGGTCATTGTGAATGGATCACAGAGCTGTACGCTTCCTCATGAATATCATACATTTTCTTATTTGGTTTGCAGAGCATCACATGACCTTGCTTTAGTTTAACTTGTCATGTTAACCTGTCAGGGTTGCTTCCCGACGCTGTTTTGTTCTTGTCTGTTTGTCATTGCATATGTGTTTGTTTTTATGAAAACAAAGACCTTCCCAAAGTGTCAGTCACACGATGTTAAATGTGTACTATTGTGCACGTCTGACTGAAATTTGAATATCCAATAAGCAGAGACAGAGGAGGTGAAAACCCCCGGGGAATCCCTCCACCCCCAACATACACCAGCTCAACAAAATAGAGGGAAATACGACTGAGCATGTTTGTTTCTCACCAAGATAAACAGATCAGAATTAGGAGAAGAAAAAGAAACAACAACAGGCCTCCCTGCTACTGCAAGACTTTAACTTTAAAACTGGAACAATGCTGTGAGAGATGTATGGCCGGGCGTTCATTATGTCAGTCAGTCCTTAATGATTGTAGGGAGATTGGCTGAAGTTCATCGTCGCCACTAATCAACAAAGCTGAGCTTATCAAGCGCACGCCCTGCTGTTACATGTTAATTGAATTATACCTTTAACCCAGCTTTAACACTTTCTTTGAAATGGGTAAAGTTTAGAAGGTCATTTACGTCTAACAACTTTCTTTTTGCAGGAAATGTCTCTAATGTGCCCTGCTATAATTAATGTAATGTCAAGGACTCTATAGGCTACTGGATTTGACATCTTCATAACTGTTTCAGGTGTAATATAATGAAAACTTCATGTTGGAACCATGGTGGTTGCCATTACAAAAAAGTATGTGTCAATATTTCTCCACTTCCTATTTCAATAGGAACTACGTCAACACATTCTTTAAATGGGGTTATTAAATGTTATATTGAAGTACTTCAAATAATACCATGGTATTACCATCATGATATCACCATGGTATCATGTCCAACATGAGTTAATTTCCTGATCCTGTTCTCTATCCATAATTTTCTGCCCTCACTCTGCTATGGAGAACATAAAAGTGGCTAAAGACTAAATAAATACTAATAAATACACATAAATACACAATAAAAATTCCGTTCTAGTTTTCATTAGTAATAATGGTGGGTGATATGATCAAAATCTTAGATTATGGTCATTTTTACTTTTAAGGTAGGTTTATTTTTATTCAAGGCAACAGTATATGTCACAATATAGTTATTTGTGTTCTGTAAACTCAATTAAAATGGTTTATGCATTAAACAAAAATGTGGTAATCCCTACTTTTGATCATTTTGGATATTCATTATTTTCTCTTTTTATTTAAAACTTAAGTTTTCTATTTGAAAGTTTTACTAAAGAATCAAAACAGTAATTATAAAACAGTTTATAAATAAACAACAAAGACATTGAATTAAACACACTTTTTTTTAAGTATAAAGACTGAAAAAGTATTTTCTTGTAAACAAATTTGAAAAATAATTTTTACAGTGTACCAGTTGATGCATTTCTACATTATATACCACCCAGCTCTAACTAGTAATACCAATATGAGATTCAAAATGACTTTTTTCTCTCTGTTCAGGCCTCAAAACTACAGGATATCCTCCGTTCAATACCATAGCATGTCTAGGTGTTCGTCTCGGCAGCTGTACCCACAGTAGTTTTGCACAGTCATATTTTATGGCATGTAGATCTAAAGCATGCCACGTTTTTTCTTTTTCTGCCTGAGCAGATCCCACTTAAAGGCCTGAAGAGAAATCAATGCTGTTGTCATGAGCAGGGCGACAGGCCAGTGGAGATGGATGATTCATTTCCATCCCCATTAATACTATGATTTGTTTACAGATGCATTGCAGGTCTGGAGAGAAGTACTCTCTTCTGCTCGAGAGTGAGAGATGATTTGTGTACCGCTGGCTTAGATTAGCTCCAGTCCCCATATTGGACATCATATTTCCCAAGGTATTTTTCCTGCAGGCCTAAGTGAAAACCAGATGTCACACATGTCAGCTGTGAGAGGGTATGAAGTATGCTTTTTTGTCACCGTGATAGTCAAGACCATAAAAAAATGCGGCGATATCTTCCCGACACCTATATATATATATCCTGTTCTCACCCGTCGGCCAAGCTCTGAATTAAACAAACCCATCACAGAGAGTTTAAACACAAATCACTGTCTATCATGTTGTGTTATTGAGTCACAGCACTTTGCTACACTAGGTTTGGCTACTCCTTAAAAGTATGTTTCGAGTGCATCTATAGAAATATCTAACATAGTCTTATGTCATGCTAATGTAGAGAGGCACAAATCCTTGTCCAGAAACTATTGCTTATAGCTAAACAAACACTTAGAGCAGAAAAATACATAAGTATGTTAACGCTGAATGATCTACCAATGCACTGCAAACATGTGGACCCACTGAACACACTTGGCCTGCACTCTTGCACTCCAGAGCTCAAGGGGGCGACAGAGTGACCTTCAAAAGTTTGTACTATTAAATCACGTTATTATCCAGGTAGCTAACTGTAAACTTCTTCTTTGCCAAGAGTTCAGGCTGATTCCCACCTAACGAAAACTTGGAGTAGTTCTGGAAATGTGTAATTATGTTGCACTACAAACTGGTTTTGAATGCACTTTTCAACGCAACATTATGTAAAATAAAGCTTGCATTGCTAGGGCTTGTAATGTCATGTAGGATGACGTTTTGCTTGTCTTGCAGCTTTTTCTGGCTACAACCCTGCTAAAAACAGATAAACCAGCCTATGCTGGTTGGCTTTTTTCTTTTTTTTCTTTTTTTTAAGCCTAGTCATAGCTGGTTTTACAAGGGTTTTGACCACTTCTTTAGCTGGTCAAGATGAGACATCAGCTAGAGGTTAACTAGCTAAAACCAGCTGAAAACCAGCTTGGCATGGCTAGGAAACCAGCATGTTAAACCAGTTAAAACCAGCCAACCAGCATACAATGATTTTTCCATTGAGTATGTTTTACGAGAAAATACTATTTCAATTTTACTACCTCAAAATTTCATGTTTAATTCAATGTGTTACTTGCTGTTTCTTCGTAATTGTGAAATTTACTCTCAATTTATTGGTGAAAATTTTTATACTTTTCTTTTAAGTGTATAAGTCTTTATCATTTGTATCATTTGATGTGCAGTTGTGGTGAAATCCATGACTTTAAATATATATAAAAAAGGCATTCAAATAATGGCACAACAGTGCCAGTTCGTAAACTGATGTAAAGACAAATGACATAAAATGAGTCGATCTGGGTTCGCAATTTCTGTACGAACAAACTACACAGATATCTAGTTTACTTTTTAATAAGTGACTCAAACTAAACACTGATTATCTTTTAACGATCAGATGTGACCTGGTAAACTTTGTTAAATGTATTGAATATTTCTCACTAAAAATACTCAGTGTAGCAATTGGTACCAGCGGATTGCTAAAAACTTGCCCTGTGACTTGCGTTCGAATCCAGGCGTTCTGATTGGATTTTGCGTTTTTTGCAAGTGCTTGCCAGGTTTGTGTGCATCAGACGGTCAGCGAACGGACTGTGGGCGGTCCGTGGGCGAGACTAGAGCACGAATAACCTTCAATCACGCTAGCATGTGACAAAGTTAAAGCACACTTCGGGTTTGAAGAGAATTACGGTCCCATAATGCCTGAGGCCTGAAATGAAGGTTGTGCATGCCAGTTAGTGTTCCTGTGTGGTTAAGGGTAACAGCTAAGCATGTGCCAAGGCATGGCGGTATACGACAGCAGTGGCCCGCGCGTGGGGGTGTGGCGTGGCACTCTGAGCCACATGCGTCAGATGGAGGAGCCGCTCTCCATTAGACGAGAGCTCCCCAGGGAACCGCCGCAGCTGACGAGCTGTAAGAAGTGGCTGCTAATTACGAAAGTCCAAATTCGAAACCGCTTTGAAGACGGCTAGCTCGGAGAGTCTCAACAGGAGTCGTGCGCTAACCTTTCGTCTTGGTCGAGACGGGGGCCTTCTCTCGCTCTACGTCTACTGACTCGTAAATCTACAGTCAGGAAGAGGTAACGGTCACGCAGAGTTCAGCCTGTGTTGTTTTTTCTTGCTCATGTATGTAATTCATTTCATATAATTTTATTATCCCGTGCTCACTCAAATTACACGCTACACACACTAAGGTACTGACAGACCGAAGGTCTGAGAGGAACACGCTAATGAGGTTGGGGGAAATATGCAGGTGGTCATTGCACTAATGCATCAGGTTTATACAAGTGAAACTACGGAGCTTTTAGCTTTTATTTCCTCCTTATGTCAATAGATTGGAAGCAGCTGCATGTAATGAATGAGACTATTAAAAAAAAGCCCTCATCAGTTAGTGCCTCACTCAGTAGGATGCCGGTTTGAAATAATCCACATATTTCGACCTAAATCGAAGCTGACTGTGACTCTCCCCTGCGTAATTGTCAGAAAGTTGCGTTTTTACAGTGTCACCATATTTCTGCGCCATTAGAAATGAACAATCGGTTGGATTCATTGCGTATGAGTTTCACACAGTTATCTGCGACCTCCCGGCTGATTAATCTTAAAGAAACAGAAGTGACCAGTTTTTACCCCTCGGCATTAAGCACAACAGTATGTAGAGCGAACCGAGCGTAACGAAACTTTTTTTTTTTTCAGTGGTTCAGTGTTCCAATGTGTCCCATGAGGCCTCCAGCAAATCACATAGCTCAGTAAAATCAGCACGAACCAGAGGAACTTCTGGAAATCTCATCAGCGAGGCGCACGACCGTCAATCAAATTCACAAATCGGAGGGGTTTGTGACTTAGATTTGTGGGGAGTCGCTCAGGGCTGATCGAATTAGCTATCAGTCTATCGAATGCAGGGATATTTTGGCATGTTTGAAAATCTTAATACTTTATTGCTCTTGAGAGGAACAAACCCCCTGAACCTCATATACGTTTCATGCCTGATAGACGTAATACTCCAAAAGCGCTGTAATTTATTCCAGTGAAAACATACTGAAACCGCTGTGTGTTGTTTAAAACCAAAATGTGCGCAAAGAAAGAGCGTAACTCCTATATATGTCCCATTTGTGGTGACTGAATGATGTGCGGGTTGTGTTTTCTTCTCCACATACACACATTCTCTCTCATGGGCTTTTATTTTTTAAATTTTTTTTTCTCCCATGGGTGCAGCAATGGAGTCCCAACAGCATGGTCTCATAATTGTTCACAATTTACCCTGAAATCATTTTAATCTGGGGCCACTTTCACACTCACACAACTAAGCAAAACACACATACACTTAATGTTCATCATTTAGATGTGTAGACTGAAATATTGGTATGATTTGATGTATTGTGGTATATTTGATATATTGTGGTATATCCAGCTAACAGTGAACAGGATTGCCATCTGTGATTTACTTTTGATAGTGACGAGGAAACATAGGAACAAAAAAACAAAAAAAACACTACATTAAAGAGTGGGACATGCATCTAAAAAGAATTCAGAGCATAAACTCCCCCATTTATACTATTAATGTAACAGCATTAAATAAATAAATAAAATCTATTTTTGCAGTGATTAGTTTGCTGTGAATAATCTGATCTTTTGGTTTGTGCCATTAAATAATCAGAAAATAAAAAAATAAAATCATGTTATAATATATTTAAATATTATTATTAATAATGATGTTATATTTAGTATACATTTGATATGTAAATTAATGGAGTATCTCAATAGAATACATAAAATTATATTTATTTTTAATATTCATTTAACTTTTAAATTACTGGAATATTTCAATAGATTTTTTTTTTGCACCATAAATAATCAGAAAACAAATAATATTATTATATATTTACAATATAATATATTTATATGCATTAAATATGTGATATTACATTACAGTCTAAATATTATTATATATTTAAGTTACTGGATAATATTATATATTTAAATTGACTTTCTTTCTTAATTTTATATATGTAGCAGCAATACTCATACTCATACACATATATCATAAAAACAAAAAAACAAACAAAAAAAAAAACACCGTACTGTAATCTTTTCAGCCTTCTTGTTTGCCTGAAATATAGTTTCACCTCTTACATAAATAAATAAATGAAAAAATAAAAATTAATTACCAAAGCCATGAACTCAATACTTCAATCCATTATGTGTAGAAGAAAAGGTCAGTGTTCCCTGGTGGATGTTGCACAATACACACAAATAGGACTTAACATACAGATCCATTAACAAATTTGTCATTGGACCGAAGAGAAGTGTAAATGTGTGCTTGCACTTACTAATGTTTGGGTCACTCTGTTGAGGCCTCAAAGGATGGATCCATCCATGTGCATTTCCTGGAAATGTTAGATGAGTTAAAAAAAAAAACAAAAAAAAAAACAAAACTTTCAGAATTTGAGAGTCTGTATTATTGTACTGCATGTTTCCAAGCTTGTGAACTCCATTAGTACAGAAAATTCTGTAAGAAATGTGCTTAAATAAAGTAACCTGGTAAAGTAAGCTTTGTGAATGATCCCCCCTAGCCTGCTTTATCCTATACATCCCACATATCAAATCTCTCTGCCGCTCTTCCTTGCACTCCACGGAGGAGGAAATTCCCTGGAAAATGAGACACATCCTTTTGGCTGGGATATCCTGGATCAGTTCATCCTCAACTGAACCTGATACTGAACTTGTGCAAACTCTCCCACCGTGTGTGTTCATAACCCCGCGCTCTACTGCACAGGAAAAAGGAAAAGGAGATTGAAGATATTCAACAACAATTGCTTAAAAAGACATTTAGCATGTTTATGTAAATACAATATTGCACATGCATGCATACCTATGTCACATATGCATCACATACAGCAGCAGTTTTGCATCAGCACAGTATTAAAATTAAACAATGAAGTGCATTAATATTACAAATAACTGCATAGGTCCAAAAATATTTAAAACTGTTAACATGGCAATGGCTGAATCAAGAAATGTACAATTTTGCCATAGCAGAAGTGCAAGTTGTATTATTCCACTTTGTGTAGTTTACATTTAAGCATAAGCCTACAAATATATATATATATATATATATATATATATATATATATATATATATATATATATACATACACGCATATAATCTCGAATTAATTACTGAATTAATTTTGTATAGGTTTATGCATAAATGCCTGAAATTTGTTTTCTATACAAATATAAATTGTGACTAATATATGTATTAATATACATCTTTACAAAACGAGAAATTTCATTTAAGAAAATGTTTGAAATGCGTGGCTATTATCAAGGAAAATAGTAATTTTTTTGGTCACTACACGTCTTTTTTTTGTGCAAATAAATAATTATTAATAAAATAAATTAACTAATAAAAATTATAAAAATTGAACAAAATATATAAAATCAACAACAATAATAATAATAATAATAATAATAATAATAATAATAGTGTACTGTATTTGGCAGTTGAAGCATATTTGCATGACTGAGCTGTCAGCAAGAAACAAGTGGTTTTCCCATCAAACCTGACCCATTATCACCTTGTTTTATTATCATTATTAACCAGCGCAAACACAACAACATGCTGACTGCACATTTGAATCTTCATTTTCACCGCAAATCAAGCACCGACAGGCGAAGAGTCTATAAAAATAATCAGAGTGTACTTGGAGGGTGAGAAGTCTGCTAATCAGAAGACGAGACCCCCGTCCTCCCCCACCACCTCCCTCCCTTCATTTTCCCTTCTAATTACTTTGTCTTCTGATAAAGGCATGGCTTTGGGATCATCAAAGGTCCTTGAAACAAAGAGCAATATATAGCAATTACTGAGCCTCTCATCTGCCAGGCTCAGATTAAAAAGCAGCACACAAGAACACTCCAAACTCTCGGCTCGTACGTTCGGAGCTGTCATAACATTGTCTCTGGAACGTTCTATGGAATTCTGCAGTCCTCCGAAGGCAATTAGGAGGAACAATTAGCCCGTAATTGCTTAAGACTCGCTATGCACATCTTAACTTGAATCATGTAAAATCACTTTATATGGATGTGTAAATCTGAGAATTGTGTTGTTTCGAAGAGGTTCCTTTTGGGGTCATGATATAATGAGGGCTTTTGTTTAGTTTGTGTCAAATATACTGGATACATATCTTGGCTTTCCAAAAACAACATAAAAGCAACCTAAAAGTGGTTTGCGCTATATTCAAAGTCTTCTGAAGTCATGCAATAGCGTACTCTCAAATATCATTTATGTTTGGAATAAAAATGTCTTAAGGTATATCATGCTATTGATAACAAATACTATTTGTTTGAAACAACATGAGCAAATAATAACAGAATTGTATATATATATATATATATATATATATATATTATATATTGTTAAAATCAACATAAAAAGACATTTGCAACCACATTTTATTTCCATATGTGATTTCAGAGTGAAAAAAAAATGAGAGAAAAAAAAATCAAATCAAAACAAAACAAAATAAAATAAAATCATCATAAAAGTAGTTTACATTATATTTATTTATTCTATATTATTTTATATATTTTTATATTATATTTTATTTGATATTATTACATAATATTTATTTTATATTATTATTTTATTTTATTTATTTTTTGCTAGAATATTTTGTTAAAGTCAAAAGACATAAAATCAAGACATTCACAACCAGTTTTACTTCCATGTGTTTTTAGAGTTCATGTTTGGAATTAAA
This sequence comes from Spinibarbus caldwelli, assembly GCA_039654775.1. Taxonomy (NCBI): domain Eukaryota; kingdom Metazoa; phylum Chordata; class Actinopteri; order Cypriniformes; family Cyprinidae; genus Spinibarbus; species Spinibarbus caldwelli. The sequence continues at coordinate 3,992,766 of CM077256.1, forward strand.
ATGTTTTAAAAATGCTTTTATAATGTTTTTTTAAAATGTTTTTTTTATTATTATTATTATTAAAATATTCTGTAAATTCAACATTTGCAACCCATTTTACTCCCTCAATGTGATTTCAGAGTGAAACAGAATTTTCAATAAGAGAAAACACACACACATGCAGAAAAGCAACATAAAAAGTAGTTTACACTATATTCCAAGTCTTCTGAAGTCATCCAATAGCTTTCTGTGAGCAACAGAATAAAATTTAAGATGTTATTCACTGTTAAACTTTCCATTTTTGTCAAAAACTCTCAAATATAAATCATGTTTAGAATAAAAGATAAATACATAAATAAAAATGTAATTAAAAAGGCACAGTGTGCATGTGTTGATGACACTGATAACAAATGGCATTTGTTTGAAACAACATGAGCAAAAAAATAACAGAATTTTAATTTTTTGCTAACATATTCTGTCAAAGTCAACTTTTCAGAAAATTCATTCAGAACCCATTTTACTTCCAGAATGTGATTTCAGAGACCAGGATATTCAATGAGAGAGAGAGAGAGAGAGAGAGAGAGAGAGAGAGAGAGAGAGAGAGAGTGAGTGAGTGAGTGAGTGAGTGAGTGAGTGAGAGAGAGAGAGAGAGAGAGAGAGAGAGAGAGAGAGAGAGAGAGAGAGAGAGAGAGAGAGAGAGAGAGAGAGAGAGAGAGAGAGAGAGAGAGAGAGAGAGAGAGCCTATTGATTCTGTCCATCTGAAAGTTATTGGATTATCTAAAGTAGTCTCTAACTTAAAAGACTTTATAACTTGTACACGATTTGTGCACAATAAGACCAGAAACATGCATTGACAAAGCAAACAGGGTCCATTATATATGCCATGTTGACTTTAAGTGGTAAATTTAGTTTCATTAAAGGACACTACATGCAATCACACACAGAACTAAGTGTGACAGGTTCGCCATGTAGATCAAACGTGATAACAAGAGCTACACATAATCTGTCACCTAAATGTCTGTAACCTGAGCGCTGGTCTTATTAAGTCCTTATAGATGGAACCCAAGTGGTTAACATCTCTAATGAACAGGACTGTTCACAGCCCTGCCTGCACAGTGTGAACTTACATCGGAGTCATTAGCTGTTAAAAGCTGATTATTGTGGAGGAAGTCTTTTCAAGGTTAAATACTGCAAAGTTCTGCTGTGAACACCCTTAATTGCAATTATATTTGAAAATAGTTGAAACTCTTTTATGCCCGCACTTAGTGTGAACGGTGAAAGTGTTAAACATGAAAAAAGCCTCGCACCTGTCAGAATTCAGTAGCCTTATTAAACGTGATTAAGCAGCACATTTGTGTGATTTTCAGAATTTCTGTTCATGGACTATTTATAAAGATGGTTCAAATAGTGAGTGACAATGTACTGCAAGGAGATAAAGTCTCGTAAATTCACCAAGAATCTTTTCTTGCAGGTGACTTTTGAATGCTAGATTATGATAGCAATTAAGGCATCTGAATGTTAATTTAAATACCTTTCAATTGACAGTTGATCAATGATCAAGTTGTTAATTGATGGACTGGAGTGGTGTGTTTTTATCAGCTGTTTGGACTCTCATTCTGACGACACCCATTCACCGATCCATTGGTGAGCAATTGATGGAATGTTCAATTTCTCCAAATCTGTTCTGATGAAGAAAAACTCATTTATATTTTTGATGACCTGAGAATGAGAACATTTTCAGCCAATTTTCATTTTTGGGTGAACTGTTCCTTTAAATCACTGTGTTCCTTGCCAGTTCTTTATAATTATTTGTGAAATTTACTAGCAATTTGAGTGAAAATATTTCTAGACCACTTCTTTTTTTTTTTTCAGTGCAGTCCCTGGTTAACCTGTTGGTGAGTAATAAAACAGGATTTTATACTGCAATAGTTGGTGCAACACTATGCAAAATCATTCACAGCAGTGTTTCCATCTCCCTGATCAGATCATGTGTGAATCTCGTGCACGTCGCTTTGCTTCTGTATGTGGTGAAAAACGAGAAAGTGGGAGGACAGGAAACGCATCACCAGTCAGAGTCACAACTCCCTCCGAATTCCTCACAGTTCCTCGCACAATTACGTGGCGTGTGGAGTTGCTGCTTACACGCACACACTCCTCTGATGACAGCCCATCTACAGGGACATGTAGAATCAACGGCCATAAGACAGTAGGTTACAGTTCAGAAGAATTTGCAAGTTAAGTAGGGAATGAGTGGGGAGGACATGCAGATGAACGGGAAGCCACATCATGCCGTTGTTAGCTTCGCATGTAGGTTAATCATGTGACAAACGCATGAAGAACATTTACTTATAGAGCCTTCTCATTGGAAGAACCGGGGAGACATGCAAATTCACTCAAACTTTACTACGGCCGTGAAGCCATCTAGAGGGATTTTAACTCCTGTGGAAAAGGTTTATACACATTATACAATCACAAAGCACAATATTACAGCTGATTATGTATTGGAGGATACCATATTCGTAACATTAGCAAAAAAAAAAAAAAAACAAAAAAAAAAACAACAAAAACCTACAAGATCCAAGATACTACAGTGAAATTAAATTTAATTGAAATGCCATTAGTAAGCACTAAATAGAATAGCCTACATTGCCCCCGAAATGTACTGGGAACATTGATAAGAAATGGTTCTTGAGAATCAAATCAACATATTAGAATGATTTCTGAAGGATCATGTGACACTGAAACTGTCAGGTGTCTGGACTGTCTGTGTCGTGTTTTGCCCCTGTTCCTGTTCTTCTTTATTTGGTCATGTTCCTGTCCTTGTTTAGTTTGATTATTAGTTGATTCCCCACACCTGTCTGTCCCTTGTTCTGTCCCTTATCCTGAGTTTAAAAGCCCTGTCTGTTCAGTTCATGTTTGTCGGGTCTACTTGTTTCTTCGTGTGTTGCTCAAGCTCCTGTTGTGGTTGATTCTCTGTGTTTCCTTGATTAAAGACTGTAAAATGTTTCCTCGACTCCTGCGTTCTCTCTGCAGCAGCGTAACGTGATGGAAGACCCGACCAAAACAGTTACCTCCGTGTGTCTACCCTCCGTTTTTTTTTTCCCGTTTTCTCTCAGTGTTTTTTGTTTCCGTTGTGTCCATGGACCCCCTCCTTCGCTTCGCTGGAGCAGGGGGAGAGATCGCTCGAGGGCCACACCAGACTGTTCCTGGTACTCGCCAACCTCTCCAGCTACCCGAACGATGCGCTCTGTGCTTTCTATGACGCCAGTTTAAACTCCATGTACAGAACGCCGTCGTCCGAGGAAGGTCCTCTAGCGAATTTCGCCCCCTTTGTGGAGTGGACACTGGCGAGACATGGATCCCCGTTCACAGTCTGTCCCGAGGAGGATCTCCAGTTCCACTCCGGACCCAGTGCCCAGCCCATCATCTCTCCTCTGCGCGGAGCGCATGCCAGAGCCCACCGCTGACGGAGAGCCAGAGCCCGCCGCAACCGACGAGCCATCGCCGCACAGAGTGACAGAGCAACGGATCGCCACAGAGCCGGAGCTGCTAGTGACATCAGTCAAGGTGCGAGAGCCAGCAACAGAGCCCACCACGAGGGAGAATGCCGTGGACAGTGAGAGTGTGGAGAGGAGCTCCACCCCCTGCACCGTGGCTGAGGGTGAGCTGATAATGCATCTGAGGCTGCTGGACTTAGAAGGGGACCTGATAGACTGGGAAATTGATCTGGAGATCGATCTGCCCCCTCTCCTCTCTGTCGTCCCCACTGGTCCCGTCCAGCCATCTTTCGTCTCTGTTCCCCATGTCCAGCCCAGAGGGGGCTCCTGAACCTCCAGTGCCTGCTCCTCAAGAGCGCCCTCCAGAGCCCGATATTCCAGAGCGTCATCCTGTTCCCTTGTTCAGCCCAGAGGACGCTCACAAATGCCCACCCTCCCACCTGCTCTTGCCTCCTCCTCCGCTGTCATCTGGCAGCCCCTCCGCTCGCCCGCAGCCCCCTATCAGTACGGTGCGAGCCCCGCGGGACTGTCATCCTCCAGCTTCGCCGGGGCTGGAGTACCCCTTAACTCCACCTCCGAGGCCCAGACTCCACTCTCACCCCATCGACCCGTCGGCTCCACCATGGCTCCTAGCTCCCTCCTCTCCGCCGTGGCCCATCGGTCCACTGGCTCCACCAGGCTCCCTCGTCCCTCCGGCTCCGCCTTGGTCTGGCGTCGACCATCCTGCGCCTCGTCCCTCCGGCTTCGTCAGGCTCCTCCATCCCCTTGGCTCCTCCTCAGTCCTCTGTCGCTCCGGCTCCAATGCGGCCCTCTGGATCCCTGCCTCCGGTGCCATCTGCTCCGTCTTGGCCCTCCGGATCCTCCTCGTCGCCCTTGCTTTTCGGCTCTCCATCTCCACCTCGGGCTCCTCCACCACCTGCTCCACTGCCGTTGGTCGGTCCCCTGGAGTCGGCGGCCATTCCTCCTCCATGGCTCCTCCCTCTGTCGGCTCCACCGTGGGCCATCATCAAGGCTGCGGCCTGGGTCCCGCCTGGCTCCTCCTGCTCCGGGCCCCTCCTGTCTCCTCCCTGGCTCCTCCCTCCTTCGTCACCTCCCTAGACTCTGGTGTGATATGTCTGGACTGTCTGTGTTGTGTTTCGCCCCTGTTCCTGTTTTTCCTTATTTGGTCATGTTCCTGTCCTTGTTTAGTTTGATTATTAGTTGATTTCCCACACCTGTCTGTCCCTCATTATCCTGAGTTAAAAGCCCTGTCTGTTCAGTTCATGTTTGTTGGGTCTACTTGTTTCTTCGTGTGTTGCTCAAGCTCCTGTTGTGATTGATTCCCCGTGTTTCTTTGATTTAAAGACTGTAAAACGTTTCCTGGACTCCTGCGTTCTCTCTGCAGCAGCGTAACGTGACAGAAACACAGTTATTATTTATTTTTATTATTTAAATTTGTTTACTTTGACATGGTAAAATAACTCAAACTGAAGGGGAAAAACTTCTAAAAAAAAAAAAAATGACAAATACACACGAAATTTGAAAAATCAAACTTTGATCATTAGTATTTGGATATGTAAGATACATTTAAAAAATGCATGGATGACATTGCATTAGATAATCAAGAAAGTGGCATTTGCAATTTTTTTTATTTTTATTTTTTTTATTAAATGCTTTGCTTTTTAGTACAAATATCGAAAATGACTAATACCAAAAAAGTAATGTTTTGTTTTCTGAAAAAGTTATTTATTTGTTTTTATTTATTTATTTATTTGTGCTGAAAAGGAGAAAATTGTCAATTAGATTTTTTTTTTATTTTTTATTTTTTAGCAATTTTGATAACATTTTTTCAGATAACAAGACTAGAATGTTTAGAGATGTGTACTGGAAAACAAGACAAAAATACCAAGTAGTAACTATTTTTTTTCCTAGTATTTGAAATAAATGCCAGTCAGTTTGACGTTTTATCTAATGCAATGACACTGAGACACTTAGCCTAAGTGTCCAAATGTGTTTTATGGCCACTGTACATCATTTAGCTAATTTAAAGCTATTAACATTACTAAACCACATCAAAGACCCAAAGGTGCTAAACAACATGGTAAGGAACTGCACTGCCCACACACAAAGGTGACAGGTTCAATCCCAACAAGTAGTGACCCTGAATGGAGAGTCACTAACCGGCTCTATTACCATTGCACTCTGGAGGAAGACACTTAACCCCAGGTTGCTTCAGAGGGACTATCCGTGAAATTAGCCAACTGTAATTTGCTTTAGATTAGAAGTGCAAGCAACTAAACAAAGCATTTGACCCTATCGCATTACAGCCTTTGATTTCTGTAGGATAAAAACATCAGGCAGTCACATCTATCAGGTAAGATGTCCCTGTAGCGTCTTGCTTCACTTCAGGAAGTGCCAACACATAAAAATGGAACTACATTCCCTGTTCACTCTACTCAATTAGTCCTCATCAAAAAAAAGGAATATTCCCATGTAAAATATACAGAGGAAAGTCTTTTAATCATTTTAAAAAAGGCCCGTGCTCCACATGTCTGGGAAGATTTCAAGGAAGCAGCCAATTAGAAGTGTGAAAGTCGGAATATACTTGGCGAGTTTAGTTAGGTTTACATATGGCATACGCTGGCGTTTCTATAATTTAGCAGCGGTGCAATTAACAGTTATAATGTATGTACTTTCCCGTGAAGGTCTAATTTGAAGGTTTTGCACATCTGCATATGAAATACAGAATATCGCAGTGGTCTTTGTTGGGACTGACATCTAGTTTCCGAACACTTTATCACAGAGGTGAGGTGATAGAAAGAGAGAATCTAGGCAATTCTAATGATAATATAATGGTTATTTTCCTTCTCAAAGATCTAAGCAGAAGTAAGTCTCTTTGATTTTATATTACTGAGGTGACATTTGAGCCTTTACTTACCAAAAAAAAAAAAAAAAAACACTCACATAACCGTGCTAGATTTCAAGATATTGGCCATACCAGAAAAAGTGGCCAACATAAATATAAAAAAAAAAAAAAAAAAAAGAAAAAAAAAAGAAAATATTATTTTATTAATCAATTTAAAAAAAAAAAAATCAAGAATGCAAGATAGATAGATAGATAGATAGATAGATAGATAGATAGATAGATAGATATAGACATTTTATTCAGAAAGGATGCAAGATCAAATTTTCAGATCAAAATTAACAGTAGACTTCTACATTGTTGCAAAAAAAATATTAAAAATAAATGCTGTTCTTTTGAACAACAAAAAAAAACATATATATAAATCTTGATTTTCACAAAAATATTAAGCTGAACAACTGTTTTCAGCTTTGTTAATAGTCAGAATTGTTTCATAAGCAACAAGTCTGAATATCAGAATGATTTCTGAAGGATAATAGAATAAATTACAGTTATTTTAACCAGTGATAATATTTAAATAGTGAAATATATTTTTTAATAGAAATAATATTCCTGTTTTTTTTACTGTATTTTGATGAGATAAATGCAGCCTTGGTGAGAATAAGAGACTTCTTAAAAAAAAAAAAAAAAAAAAAAAAAATCAGACCCACTCGAACATTTAAATGGTGGTATATGTCAAATATTACTTATTACCTGTATAATGATTAATATTTAAATTGTAATAAAATATTTTTCACAATTTAAATTGTTTTAATATATATTAAGATATTATTTTCTATATACAAATATTATGTATTATATCCAACATTGTCGTTGACCTGCGACCCATTTTTGTCTCTCGACGCACCCGTTGAGAAGCACTGCTGTAGACTGCGCCACAGAGGATTAAAAGATTCTGGTATCTTGGTGGGCGCCTATGTGTTTGTGTGTGTGTTTTTGGCTTTGCAAGGCTCCTGGAAGCCATCTGGCTGTTCGGGATGGTTAATATCCAAGAAATAATCCATTTACAGCTTTAAATCTATCGCCTGAAGTGTTCACACACTCTCTTGTCCTCTTAAAGAGCCGCAGCCTCCGGTGAGAACCCAATAACAGCAGCCTGCACAGGCGACGTGCGCTGGGGACACGCAACTTTTCAAATGTATATGCACGCTCACTAATCTGCCTCCATTCACTCTGATTATGTAAGCCAGCAGCCAGGCTCTGAAAAGAGAGAGAAAGAACAGGCGGCGTATTGTGCGCCGCACTGTATTTTCTCCAGGGTGCGCGTCTACCTTGACATCGGAACCCGATTGAACAGAAAATATCTTCTAATATTCACAGCGGTGCTCCAATACATCAAAACGTGGGCTGGTAAATATTTGCCACATGTTATTAGAGCACACGAACCACAGGGTATTTGGAGAGGTGAAAGGTCATGGCTAATGCCGTCCCCGGAGGGAGGAGTTTTGTATATAACCAAATGGAGCCACGTCCAGGAATCCCCAACGGAGCAATGCAGGACATTGTAAATGGTCATATGCTAGTCTGTGTGGCTAAGGACAGTAAATATGTAAAGGAGATGGCTCATAAACCGTCATTATTAAACGAGTGACAAGGCTAATAGCATATCTGTGCGCCGAAGCCCTCCTCTGCCGCGGATAGGCCCATTAAAAAGCTCGGCGAAGGCAAATAGAGAGTTAGGTTATAACCTAACAAGGTGCAACTTTATCCCCACAGATCTCACACGTATTTTTTAAGGCTATTTAAAGTCAAGAATAGCTTCTGTTTAAGCCCTCTTGATCTACTCAGAAAAGAAAGCTGAATATTTAATGCCAAACTAGCTTTGATAGGACTTTTTCTCGCTAATTAAAGCCACATTTCAGCTGGGCTCGGGGTAAGGTGCGTATATGGGAGCGGAGGGTGGAATATTGAACATTTCTGGTCAGCAGTTCTTCCCTTAAAAAACTGCCCATTAAATCAGGCTTAGCTGTACCCTCATCTGAAGGGCTTGCGTTCGGGTTCGGATAGGTAAAGCTCGTTTATCTGCGCGCTCAAGTCGATAACGGGCCGAACGGGAAATGGGAACGGGCAGGGACATTATTATAGCTCATCTGTCAGAGATTCTGTTGGATTAATAATGGATGCCATGTTTAAGTAGGCATGTCCATTAGGAAAGAGACATCATTTATTTATTCAGATTGGGTGAAACCATCCAGCCTCTGAAACGGGGACGATTCCGCATTTTCAGCTCAGTCAAACTAATAATGCTGCAAATTCACTGTGGACTAATGTTTTTACAGCAATAATAATATTATCACTGGCTCTTGACAGATATTAAGTATTCCTGAATATTGTATGTCTGAAGCGACGCGTAATGGATTTGCTTGGCCTGCCGTTACAGAAGCGTTAGGCTTAAGTCTACGTTAAGCGTAAGTCTATCATGCATGCATTATGTTAAACATTGTAACTTCAAATGATGATAATAATAATATGCTTGTGTTGAAAATTAAAGAAACGCTGCCATAAAAAGTGTACAGTAGAATTATAAAAGTAATATCTTGTGATTAAACTCAGATCATTCCATTTTATTAATTAAAACTTGAATATTTTCACAGCAACAACAAATTTAACAGGATGGAAATGACTGCGAGTGTACAACCATCCAAAGTTCAGCCATTTCAATCCATCTTTTTAAATTCAGATATTATCTAACTGATTTATCTAACTGTTATCTAACTGTATCCAACCAGACACAAAAACACAAAACATCCCATAATTCATCCAATTCATTGCTAATACTTACTGTGCAGGTGTTTTCCCTCCAAAGTGATGTCACTTCCTGGATGATGATGTCATTAAGGAAGAGGCTTTTGTTATTTTACAAAATACTAACAGGACGGAAAGTGACACTGAGAAACGAAACTTTCTCTCTCTAAACATGTTTTATTTTTTATGTTTGATTTAAAATATTAAAGTTAGACACAGGAAAAAAATGAAAAAACCTAGAATCTAGCGATTAAACTAAATGAAAAATAATAAAAATAAATAAATTAAATGAAAAAATGACAAATAAAATTAAATTAGCATCCACTCAAAAAAAAAACAAAAAAAACAGAATTTACATTTCTCCTCTGTATTTACTTTATTGTGATAGTATGATGAAATAAAACTAACTTACTAAATAATTCAAATTTCATTTTTTATCCAATATTTTAAAACAGATATGATGGGAACATAAAAACATATTGCATTCTAGAAATGAGCAGAAAACGGTTTATCTTCATGCTTCAAATAATATTTGTCTTCACTCATCATGATTTATTTGTCCATACTGGCATTATTTGATTCATTTTTTTCTTAAAAATTAATAATCTAAATGCAGATAAAAACAGCACTCGTTGGGCCACATATCACATTGCTGATATTTATTGATATTCATTGTTTTTTTTAGCATGTTTACATATGTATGCATTGTTATTGTGGCCCACTGACATTCCCAAATGGGAATTAAAACCAACTGCCCTCAGGACAAATGTTACTATTCATCCATGAATCTCAGGACCTTTTATTACATGGGGGTCTGATATCTAAAATGAGCCAATTACAAAGTCGTCCCAGACTGTTAAACATGCAGACGCTAAGCGTTTAGCTCCACTGAGTGTTTGCATGTTCTCTCATTGTTTCAAGTGAAGCAATCAAAATTCTCCATGATTTTTTTTTTTTTTCGTGTGTGTTCTTTTGTGGGGTCACATCAATCTAAACTACATGTGTGTATCATTAAAGGAAAAAGGAGCACTAACGCGCTTGTTCTGGATAAGTTCAGACAACTGTAAGCCACTGCTGTGATATTGTCCTGCTTTGTATGTGCGTTCATTATCAGTTAATGAGGTTCAGACGGAGTTAAAAGAACAAATAATTTCTCACCTCACAGGTGTTATCGAAATGAATGAGTTTACATCCGTTCTATTCAATGTTTCACACATTTAGATAGGCCGCATCAAATGACTTGATGAGACGTTTTCTCTTCTGTGTTTACATATTTCCTACTGAAACAGGAAGTTGTGGTGGAGCATATAGAAGAGTTCGTACCTTTTTGTTAAACAGCCTTTCTGCAACAACCGTGAACCATAATTTGCTACTTTCTACTGCTACTCAGAGGCAGGTCAAAGGTCAAGGTTTGGCTGGTTAGCACTGCCCATTAGCCCCTGCAGGTGGATGCTGTAACTACACCATCTGGCTATAAAAAAATAAATAAACAGTTATAACAAATCATTGTTATATTAACTCTGACTTTAATAAAATATACACAGCAAATATTTCAGATTTTATATATTACTTTAATGTCTCAAACTTTATACAGTATTGTGATGTACACTGATGGTTTCCCAGCATGCTTTGCATAAGGATAATATATACCTTTAAAGACAGATTCACAGTTAGTTTTAAGGTTGTTAATCAATGGTATATGATTTTGTTGAACTCATCCATTTGCATTATTAAAACTTCTGTTTAAAATAATCATGTTTAACAGCTGAATTTGTGGTAAAAAACTGCATTACCCATGATGCTGAATAGAAAATTCTACCAATCACAGAGTCACAGACAACAAACTGTTGCAAAAGGCCTTGCAGGGAACATCCACTTCCATGAAGCACTGCAATTGAAGTAATATATGTGTATATATGCATATATTGCAATAAACTTAAAATGTATTGACATAGATATAAGCAACTGTACATTTTCAAATACTTTTTTGTTTCAAATGAAAGTTTGTAATGTTGCGATTCTCCTCATAGCAGGCTGGTTTGGTTCATGGCTTATAACGCTTTAATGAAGACTTAAAAAAAAAAAAAATCCTTATGGAAAAACGAATGGAAAATATACTTCGGGAACCAATGCTGCTGAAAATGTGGGCAGCACTAATGCACTCTATAGTATTTAAATGCCTTTCTTGCTTTGAAACAATGAAATGTAAAGTCTAGATGAATGAAATCTACTTGAATGTTACACTAGACTGTATTTTTTTTTTTTTTTTTTTGTTAACTGTTTATTGAATTTTCTTCTGGGAACAATAGTATAAAACAAAAAGCAGCTGTGCAAATTTAGAACCCACCCCAACCCATCCCACCCCCTGGCAGACTTAAAAATAAATAAATAAATAAATAATAATAATAACAATAATAATAATAATAATAATAATAATAATAATAATAATAATAATAATTAATATTAATAGATAAATAAATAAAAAAATAAATATAAAATAATTTTTACAAAGATTTTAGAAAAGATGGCACAACATTAAAAGCTGAATGCCATAAATTTACAGTTTTCACATTAGATCCATGTATACGAGAAGTTGAGAGTTCCAGCGAGATGATGTCCAACAAATACGCAGTACAGGTTCGTCTGTCCATTGTGTGAGGAGGATTCCAACGGTTGACTACCAATTTTTTTGCTGCTGTGAGAGCAGCTAACAGTAAACCTCTTTGTTGGACGGACAAGGTGAAGTCCCAAAAATCATTCATGAAAAAATGGCGCGGAGTCAAACATATCTCAGTACCCAACAAATATGATAGTTCCTGTGAGAGCTGAGTCCAAAAAGGTGAGAGAGAGGGGCACTCCCAAAAAAAATGCAAAAACGTGCCTAAAAATCCTTGCGAACAGAGACTACACTTAGGAGAAGACGACAGATTCATATAAAAAAGTTTCGTTGGAGTCAAGTAAACCCTATGCAGCAATTTCCAATGAATCATTTGGTGATTAGGGTTTTTAGAAGACAATTTAAACATACCCCATACCTGATCCGAAAATAAAACTTGCACATCCTCATTAAGATCCTTAACCCAAACAGTTGTAATAGATAAAGGTTTGTTTGAATGTTCAAGAAGAAAGAGATTGTAAATATTAAGTTGACTGAAGCAGAGGAGGGAGATTCCTCAGAAGGAAGGATTAGTTTGCGCAAAGGGTGAACAGGCAGTTGAGAGTTCCAAGGCACCCCATACGCCCGTAGGGCCGATTTAATGCACAAATACATGAAAAAGGAGGTGCCTGGCAGATTATATTGAGTTTTGAGATTCTGGAAGGATTTTAAACCACTATCATCATAGATATCTCCCAGAGTGTTTACTTTATTATGAGTCCATTGCCATATTGTAACTAGTTGTGAACGTCTTTCAACATCCCTCCGGTGGGTTACAATGGGACCAAACCGAGATTTACACTGCCTAAGCGGAACCCCCGAAAAAACAAGATGCTTCAATTTATACGGATAAACAATGGATTCCTCAATTGCTCTCCAAGACACAGAAGCGTCAGGATCAAACCAAACTGATAAAGGGCGGAGAGAAAAGGCTTGAGCATACAGTCTAAAATTGGGGAAAGAAAGACCTCCATGTAATCTACATCGTTGTAAGGTAGTCATTTTAATACGAGGACATTTCCCATCCCATATATACCGTGAGACACATGCATCAAGTTTGTTCCAGTAGCCAACCGGTGGAGTGAGAGGAATCATGGAAGAAAAGAAATTAATACGTGGGAAAAAATTCATTTTAATCACCGATATACGAGCCTGAAAAGAAGTAGGAAGACGAGACCAATTTTCCAAATCTGAGGATACTTTGGCTAGAATACTATTATAGTTTTTTGAGAGGATTTCCTGCAGGGAAGGAAAAACATCTATCCCCAAGTACTTAAAGTTTTGAACCAATGGAATAGTTATAGAAAGGGACACGGAATCAATTTTAGAATTGAGGGGAAGTAGACATGACTTACTCCAACTAATTTTAAACCCAGACAGAGATCCAAAAGGGTCAAATAAATTCAACACATGAGGAATAGAATGTAACGGCTTCTCCAAAAAAAATAATATATCATCAGCAAACAAAGAAATATGATGATGAGTATTCCGTATAATTATGGGAGAAATAGTTTCAGACTGTCGGACTGCTTGAGCTAAGGGTTCCAAGGATAGGTCAAATAACAGAGGAGAAAGCAGGCAAACCTGACGAGTACCTCAATGAATAAAGAATGGGTTAGAGCAAACAGCACCTGTGAGAACAGTGGCTGCTGGATTGGCGTACAGAACTTTTATCATATTTATTAAACTCGATCCAAGACCCAGATGCTGTAGAACCGCCCATAAATAGTTCCATTCTAGCTGGTCGAAAGCTTTCATCGCATCTAGAGATAATACTGCGCAAGGGGAGGATGAACTATTCATTGAATTAATAATATGATATAACCTGCGTAAGTTATCTGAAACTGAGCGAGATTTAATAAATCCTGTTTGGTCATAATGAACTAGCCAGTTCATAAATTTCTCTAGACGATGAGATAGTACTTTAGCATATAATGTAACATCAGTCCCTATCAAAGAAAGTGGCCGGTAACTAGAACAGGAAGTCGGATCTTTACCTTTTTTTTAACAAGAGAGAAATAACAGCTATATTAATAGATGGGTGAAATGAGCCTTGAGTAACTGAAAAATTGATCATATCTAACATGAGGGGGCCTAAATCCGACCAAAAAGTAGTATACAATTCGATTGGAAAACCATATATGCCTGGAGATTTCTCCTTGTTCACAGATTGGATTGCTGACTCCAGCTCCTGAAGAGTGATCGGTTCAGCCAGGTATTCCGAACCCGAATCTGACAGCCTAGGTAAATCAAGGTTGGACAGAAAAGATGGAAAAGAGTCAGGGTCACCATCAGCAGAAGAAGTATAGAGGTTAGAGCAAAAAGAGTGGAAGGCGATATTTATGTCTTTTGGGTCTGTCATAATGAGCCCAGATTGGGATTTCACTGCTGAAATATTAGCAAACTTTTCACTGTTGTGTAATCTTAGAGCTAAAAAGTGGCTTCCCTTGAAATAGCAATTCTGCCTGGATCTTTGAATCAGGAATTCTGCCCTGGATCTCAGTAATGAACTGAGTTCGGACCTAACCGCCATGATTTTACTGAGTGTATTGTCTGAGAAACAACGTTGATTATCTCTAGTCAGATTCTGGAGCTGTGATTCCAGTTCAACTATCTTTTTGTGTCGGTTTTTCTGAAGGAAAGAGGCATATGAAATTCAGTTATTCCTTATAAATCCTTTAACTGCATTCCAAAGTGTTCGCAGATCATCCACTGAACCTTGGTTAATTTCAATAAAATCAGCAAATTTATCTCTGAAATGACTGCAAGTTTTCATCCTGTAACAATTTAGGGTTAAATCGCCATCTAGTGGCACGAGATGGCCGAGAGATCAAAGATAATGTGCACAAATTTCCATCATGATCCGACAGAGACAAGGAACAGATATCGGTATCACGAACAGCTGAAGATAAAGAAGTAGAAATGAAAATATAGTCAATTCATGAATAGGATTTATGAGTAGCAGAAAAGAAAGTGAAAGACTTAGCAGAAGGATTTAATAAACGCCAACTATCCACCAATGAGGATGAGGTTACACATTGACGAAGTTCGTCAGAACAAAAAGCTTGAGAGTGATTCCTTTGGTCCAGATCTATCTAGGATATATAATCTTTCCTGTAGCTCAAATAGTAGAGCATGGCGCTAGCAACGCCAAGATCATGGGTTCGATTCCCAGGGAAAGCAAGAGCTGATAAAATGTAAAAACTGTAACTTGAATGCCATGTAAGTCACTTTGGATAAAAGCGTCTGCTAAATGCAAAAATGTAAATGTAATGTAAATGATATACGACATTACAGAATTCGAATCTGCACCAATACAATTTCAAAATCCGAAAATTTCAAGAGATAGGTTGACAAAACAGAGAAAAAAGTAGGGTCAGGAATACAAGGGGCATAAACTGAAAGAAATACAATATTCCTATTCTCCACTATTGTTTATATATGTTATTCTATTGTCTGTATCACAACCTTTATCTAAAATAGTAATATTTAAAGTCCTCCGCACCAATATGAGGACACCCTTGGTTTTAGTATCCGAAGATGAGTGAGATACCACTTCATAAAATGTATTATTACACCTGTGTATATACACCTCTTTCAAATGGGATTCTTGAACTAACACTATATCAATCTTTCTTCTTCGCAAAAAATCCAGAAAACCTGTACGTTTGTGAGGGCCATTTAGGCCATTAATATTACAACTCAGAATATTAAGGTGAGTCATAGGTATCGAACAGAATTACTGCATAATAAGACAAACTACAAGTTTGAAAATAAAACCAGTTGAGTCTACCATTAAACCACCCCCCACCCTTCCCGTCACTATTCAAAAAAAACAAACACATTCCCATGAACTATGGCAGATCAACCCAAGAACAAACTTGATCTGCCACCACACCTTAATATGATGCGTGGCGTCAACAAAAACCTACACATTACTGAAGCACCAACATTGGCCCCATAGTCACATATTGACTATGTAGTATCTCTATTAAAAAGAGAAAAAAAAGGGAAAGAGAGAAAAGGAATACAACTAAAACATAAATAAAATAACATCATAATCAGTAAGCTATACTGTGTGCACAATGAAAGCTTCTAGTAAGTATGAATTAAGAAGTGAACATTAAAGTGAACAGTGAAAGACACAGTCACCTAACCATTTAGAGCATCTCTTCTCCGATTAGACAGCAAATGTCCAGCTGAAGTTCACTGAGAGTTGGTGGATGAATGGGATCTGAGAAAAACTCTTGCTTCTTCTGGGAAGTATAGCATTTTAGGTTCACCTTGATTGAGAATGACCTTCAGCATTGCAGGATAAAGAAGAAAATTCTGGATGCCAGCTTCTCTCATTTCCTTCCTAACTGGCGCAAATGCACTTCTTTTTGCGGTGACCGGAGAAAAATCTGGAAAGAAAGACAGCGTTGCTCCGTCAGATGTTTTCACCGGAGTGTGAAGTCTGGCGGCCTGCAAAATGACCTCCTTGTCCATGTACCGCAACAGTTTAAAGATGAAAACCCGTGGTTTAGCGCAATCTGAGGAGAGCCTTGTGTACACGTGATGCGCTCACTCCACTTCAATCTCTTTGCCCGCCAGAGACGGGAGCCACATCGGTAACGATCTTTTCAAAAAGCCCATAGGGTCGTCCTTTTCAGAACCTTCAGGCAATCCGACCAGACGCAGATTGCTGCGCCTATTGCGATCCTGTAAGTCCACAACCTGTTGCTCGAGCGCGGCTACTCGCCTATCGTGATCTGCGACAACTTTCTTTTGTTCTCTCATCTCCCCTGTAAGAAGATCCAATTTTGAGCATAGCGACTGAACAACAGACATGTGAGAAGCGAACTTGTTCCGCATCGCCGTCAACTCAGTTCTTAGAATGTCCTCAAAGTGTGTAACAGTGTTCGCCATCTTGTCCACCATATCGCTCGCGGTCGGTGGCTTGGATTTCTTCTTAATTGGAGAAGCTGACGGAGACAACTCCTGCTGTTTGCAATTGTGTGCCATCAGGGAAAGTATTATTAATGAATAAAACTTAAAATAAAACGAAAAAAAAAAAAAAAATCAGCAAAAAGGGGCCAAACGTATGGAGCTCTACTCAAGTGCGACTAGGTTCATGAGCACGTCACGTGACTCTTCCACTAGACTGTATTATAAGTTTATGGTTTGCTTATACACTTATATACCAGCCTATATTTACATTAAAACTAACAGATATGAACATAAATCCACAAAATTCCAATTATGATTTCATTTGGGTCTGTAATGGCATCCATATGGACATCATCAATGGCCTCTTTAACGTCCCTCCCTGTTAATACGCAGTTTTGCGACTCCCAGTCTATAAATTTCCCTTCAAATTTAAGCTTCGTATTGATTCACTGTGTCGCTACAAGTCGTATAAGTTTAACATTCACGTCTGTTCAGACTTCCGGTATGGTCAGAAACAGGAAAGCCCTGTTATTAAAAGTATCGGCGTCGTGATTCCCTCCACCAGACTGTTTTCTGCTGAACGTGACCCACGACATCCTGCGCTGTACTCTGTTAAAGTAGTCAGGGCTGGCCCGCGTGAGCGCGTAAGCTCTCTTTCTCTTGTTAAAGGTCAAGCAGCCCTTTTCTAAACAGTAATTGTGTATGATAGGTTAAGCATGTAATATGCAGCGGCGCTGAAAGCGGCTTCTCACCCGTTCACGTACTGACCTGTTCCACTTCATAATGGCGATGCTGTAAAAGCGCAGACGCCTGCTGAGTCGAGCTGTTAGCTGTGAGAGCGGCAGGCTGAATGGTGAATGGCTGTTTCAGTGTGTTTTAAGCACCGTTCAGACTGTCCAGCGTCGAGTTCTGCTTTAATGAGCTGACTGTCAAAGACCGATCCTGGGCCAGAGCCGTTTCACTCTCATTCTCTCGTTTTTATGAAGCTCTCAGGCCCGACTGTCAAAAGTTCCACCATGACGTTTGATCATTTGGCAAAAAATGTGATATTTGAGCCAAACGGATATTGGGGAAGTTCCATTAAACTCTGTTCTTGTTAAGAGTGCCATTTTATATGGTCACCTCATTGAAAGCACTACAGAAATATGATATATAAAACTAAAACAGACCTTTCTTCTCGTTATTTATGTTTTGATGGAGAAATATATGATTTCCTGGCCTGGTGGTTGTATTATGTATGTGTAAGTGATTTATTGTCAGTACAAAAATGTGTGAAATGGTTTTATGGGGTGTTCACAGTTGGTTGAAAGTTTACATTTTGCATATTATTGTATTTTACCATTGTTGAGAGTCCAAAAAGTCTAGTGCTAGCTTGCCAGTTACGTGTATTGTCACATTATTTAGATGCATGATATTTCTTGTTTCTGAAAACAATGCAATGAAAATGTAAAGTCTATTCTTGAACAAATGGTTGTGTTGCGTGTCACAGTACATATAGTATATGCTGTGTTTGTCATTTGCTTGTAACTAATGTCAACTTTTAGGAGTATACCAGCCTATATTTACATTAAAATATGTAAAAATGATGTTTTGTCAGTACATTTCATTTAAACATATTCTTCTGATTCAGCAAGCATGTGCTGGTGGTTAGTTTATATAGTCAAACATATCATTTATCCTGTTCTGAGAGAACTCGTGTAGGTCATGTACATGCTGCTGCTAAATATGGTCATATTCTGAGTTCTTAGAGAAATAATTCATGCAAAAATAAAAACTGTGTGAAATGAAAGTCATTTACTCACCGTTATGTCATTCCAAACCCATATGGCTTTCCTTCTTCTGTGGAACACACAAAGTGATGTGTTAAACGATATCCTGGCTGCTCTTTTCAGTATAATTTACACATATGCATTTATCCAAAAGTAAACTGCATCGTAACCAAACTATGCATTTTTTAATTCATCCATTCCTTGGGATTTGAAGCCATGATATTGTCATTGCTAGCATACTGTTTGTATGGAAGCCCATTTCCGGCACATGAGAAAAAAAAAATGCATAAAAAAGTCAAAATTATGACTTATAAAGTCTAAAGTTTTACAAACCAAGTCAAAATTGACTTCTAAAATTGAAATTATGGCATACTAAATCAAAATTATGAGATTAAAAAGCCAAAATTATGACTTTAAAAGTCAAAATTAAACTTTCTGACTTGCAAGCTCATTGAACTGACAAGACATAATAGTGGTTCGTATTTTTTTTTTTTTTTTTTTATGAATTGTGAACACATTAAGAAGTATTTTAAATGTGAAAAAATAAATACAAAATTAAATAAAAAAAACAAAAAAAAACAAAACAAAACAAAAAAACCCTTGGTTAAAACAGTGGCATCGGAGAGCCAAATTCAGCACACACATTATTAATAAAGCATACCATTTACACACAAGCAGAATAGCCCAGAATATGAACACAGTGTGCTAAACTGCACATCAAGCTTTTTCTCCCCCATAGAAAACAATTATAAAGAAAACACTTAATGTGGCTTAATGGACAAAATCAGTGATATAATAAGACCAAATCTGGTACACAGTTTATTAAAAAATATATGCAGTGTACATGCAAGCAGATTAACCCAGAATATGAACACAACATGCAAAGTTTCATGTTGTTTTCTCCACCACAGAAAAAATGTTATATAGAAAATGATGTTGTTATCGTTATAGCTGTGATATTGTGACTTCCCTATTTTCATAGAATTAGAAAGATTATTAAAACTTTATAATTATCCTTATCCTTATAGTTATCATCCTACAGGCCTTTGATAATGACATAATTTTCATTTCTGAGTGAACTATAAACTACTTTATTCCCATTCTGTACACAGTTTGTACACATACTGATAAAAAAAAAATGTATATCCTGAATGCACTGTAAGTCGCTTTGGATAAAAAAAAAGGGTCTGCTAAATGCATAAATATAAATGTTATATCGACATGTGAACTTGTTTTTTGGAAGCTTTCCTGTAGCTCAAATAGTAGAGCATGGCGCTAGCAACGCTAAGATCATGGGTTCGATTCCCAGGGAAAGCAAGAGTTGATCAAATGTAAAAACTGTAACTTGAATGCTATGTAAGTCACTTTGGATAAAAGCGTCTGCTAAATGCGTAAATGTAAGTTTACAGGAGTGATAACCACATTTCACAACCAAACTCACTTCACTGATTCAAAAATCATTTCTAAAAATAATCCATTCCTCAACAATGCACGTCAAATTTTATACTTGAACTTCACAGTCTGTTCAAAAGTCTAACCTTAAGTAATTCAAGCTTATTGAACTCCCTGACCTGTGTATACGGTCCTGAATCTTTGATCAGACGTCGCAGCGCACGTACAGCAGAAAAGAGAGATATCGTCAGGCTAATTTGAAGGTGCTATCTGGTGTAGGTATGTTAATGAGTCTTGGGGCACTTGGGTTTCTGTCTCTATGTGTATCGACTGCTGAGGAGAACCTGGCAGAACTAATCCGGCTGTCTGATCTCCCTCC